>MU227301.1:1321567-1345357 GCA_018584345.1 Thuja plicata
CAGTTTTACTTTCTATTTGGAAGGTTTCTGGGTTACCAATCTTTGTGTTATGTGTTATGAATGATTACATTTTCATGGTTGCAGTAGATTAGATGAATGAATGGTTAAAGAATATAAAAGTGCAAAAATACTTTAAAGTTTTAAGTGTTACTGATTCACCCCTCCCCTCTCAGTAACTCTGTTAGTCCTGAATATTTCGAACAAAGATGGTCACAGTGCTGATCTTCTTTTGCTAAACAAGTTGTTAAGTCATCTTGGTAAACAACTAAAAAGTTATTTATGAAATCTGCAAATGCCACATCCATGGCTCTCTGGAAAGTTTCCCCAGCATTTGTCACGCCAAATGGCATTATCACATAAATATAAGTACCTCGTGGTGTGGTGAATGCAATCTTAAATTGTTTAGATTCCTTAATCATGACTTGGTTATATCTTGAGAACGCATCCATCATAGACATTAATTCAGACCCACTAACTCTTTGTAACATGGCTTCCATATTGTGCAAACCATAATTGTCCTTTAATGAATTGATGTTCAAATTTCTAAAATCTACACAAAGCCTGATATCTCCATTTTTCTTTCTTATACCAAATTTGATACCCATATGGAATGTCTGATGGATTTTATAATCCCACCATCTCTCATCCTTTTTAATTCTTCTTGCATCTTTGGTGCTAGAGTGGGATTGATAGGTCTCAATTTTTGTCTGAAAGGCTTAGTTCCTTCCTTTAAAGGAATCTCATGTTGAAACAAATCTTCTCTATAGGCCTTCAAATCATCATAAGATCATGCAAAAACATGCCTATATTTTCTGAAAATATCAACCAATAAATTATTGGTTTTAGGTGACAACATTTTACCAATATACACATTCTTAGGGTCCTCAATTGTTCCTATGTTTATTTCTTCCAAATCTTCAAGTTTACTAATAGTATTTGCAGAAAAAGACTTATCTTTATTATCAAAAGCTTTCTCAAGAATAACTAGCCCCTTTGGAACTCTATTTGATTTCAGTTGGAGAATCTCTTTACCAAAAATGGTATATTTATTGTTCAAGGTTTCCATGCATCCATTGAAATCTATTTCCTTGTTTAAAAGGTCTGCTTCACAATTTAAAAATCTCATAATATCTAATTCATCTTAAAAAACTTTCCAAGTTTCAACATTATTTGGTATTGAAGGCCTAGATTGAATCTCTATTTTAGAAATTCCTGCAAATGGGATATCCTCAGGTCTCAAAGAAATGTTTGATAGCAAATCTACCATTTTTTTCTGACCTCTATCTATCCAATCAATACCAAATGCATCAAAGTTTTCTGATTCATCATAGACAACATTTCTGTACTGCTTGAGTCTCTGATTTTTTAAAACATATTTGTATTTAATGTGAGATATTATCAATTCAGAGTCTCAAATCACTCTGAGACTTCTTATTCCATGTTTTGAGGCTAATCTAAATCCTATCAAAAAAGCCTCATATTCTGCAACATTATTTGTGCATGTAAACAACAATGTAAAAGAAAACTTGAAGGTCTTACAACTAGGAGCTATCAACAAGATTCTTGCAACAGCTCCTTCCTTGTAACTTGCTCCATCAAAGTACATGGTCTACAAATCATGTTGGTGCATTAAATTGTCCTTATCATCAGATAAAATCATAGGCTAAACTCTTCCTTCAACCCCTATATCTTGTACTTGAAAACATTCAATATCAGTATCCACAAAACAATTCATATCAGTATCTTCACTTTCCTCAATCATGCGAGGAGTTATATTTTCCCGGGACACGTTGACATTGTTACCAGCAATATTAAAAGTGGCAAAAGATAGATCACATTGAATACTTCCTCCCATTGAAGCACTCTATTTTCTAGATAACAACATTCCATACTGGGGAGGAATATAAACCACTAGAATGCTCATTGTCAACATTTTGTCAGGAAAAGAAACCAACCTATAAGGCAAAGCCTTAATAGAACCAATGACAGAAATTCCTCTCGAATCCATTGCTTGACACCTTCCATGAGGAGTATCAACTTGTAATCCCATTGACTTCATTATCTCTGCAGGCATAACAGTGTTAGATGCTCCTGAGTCTATCAAGAAATTTTTTAGCATCTTACCATTGATAACTAGAGTCAAGAAAAAGGGATCCACAGCTCCTAAGGGAGTATTTACATGATTTGTATTCAAATAAATCTGAGGGATCTTTGAAATCATTTCTTCAAACTCTTTTCCCTTTCTTTCTTATTTATCTTGTATATTTTCACCTTTTCAACACCTTCTGGTTTATGAATTCTTGTGGAAGAAACACCATTTACCAATGTGAGGACCTTCTCCTTATGTTCCTCAATCCTCATCATTTAAAAAAATGGAACTTTAAAGGTGATCTATGATAACAACTGCCCCATATCAATAGGGGTGTATCTTACATCAGAGAATCCATGTTTCTTAATACCAAGATTACCATCCTCAACTTGAATGGCTAGAGTTGGCTCTTCTTTCTTTGATTTCTTATTGTCCATTTTAGGAGGGGGAGAACTTATTTCTGGTGTTTTTGCTTTCACCTTATAGACAACACTTGGACTATTAGACCTATCTTCTTTCCTAACCATAAAAATACTATATGGTTCACCATCTGCATTACCAGTTCTATTTCTCAAATTATAATTACTCATGGCTTAAGTAACCATGTCTACAGTGATTTCTTCTATATCTTAATTAGAAGGTCTTCTTAATATAGTAGGTTCTTTACTCCTTTGAACATTACAACTTATGTCATCAATTTCTTCTTCTTCTTTATCAGATGAAACCATATCCTGGTTTTCAGTGTCATCATTGGAACCTTCTTCACTCCTCAAATATGAAAGAGTTATAGCACAACCATTGTCATCATACAAGTCATCTTCCTCCTCTTCTTGTTCCTCATTTGCATATATATTCGAGGCAACATCACAATAATCAGGATTGTGTGGGGATTGACAAGCTTCACACCAATAACCCTTATCACACATGTTAATAGAGTATCTTTGTAGAGGATTAGGAGTCTTATCATCAGGCTTGTCTTTCCTTTGTGGGAGAATAGGTTTCCCATCCTCCCATTGGGTGGTATATGGGTAATTTTTCATTCTTGGTTACTGATTATAATTTCTAGTGAATGGACTATCATTTCTTGGAAGTCTATTACTCCTATTTTCTCCAAGCTTGAAATGCTTTAGGACATTTACAAGCTGCTTCATAGTATCCTCCTCCTTAGGCTTCACATTAAGGCCTGTCTGATTCCTTTTTTATTAAGCTTAGGAGGATTCCAATCTTTCCTTCTACCCACTATTCCTGATACTCTTCTATTTGTCTCAATGTTAACAACTATATTATAAGCTTCTCTATTATTTATAGGATTTTTATATCTAAGAAGATATGTTATTTTAGAATCAAAAGCATTTAAATATGTAGCAAGACATACCTCATCATCAAGCCTCATTTTTTGGAGAAGCTTATGCATAGCCTTCTGGAATCTTGTATTGAAATCAACAACCTCTTCATTTGGAATTTTTTAATATTGTTAAATTTATTCAACAAGAATCCTTTATTAGTCATGTCACCATATTGTTCTTTAAATCAATCATTTAGTTCATCCATAGATCCCACTGAATCATGAGGTAATGCCTTAAACCAATCCCTAGCATCCTCAAGTAGAGACAGAACAAAAAGCTTCATAATTAAATCGTCATGTACAATCTCATAATCATCCATCATGTTAGTAAACTTCCTTAAATGTTCAGTACATGTGATGACGTTATTTCCAGCAAAATTAGGAAGTGTATCCCTAATTTCATTTGCAAATGCATTAGGATAACCAGGGATACTGATAAAAGAAAATTGTCTATACCTTTCTACATGAATCGGTCTCCTTTGGAATCTATCATCATTTTGGAAGGTAGATGCTTTAACATTTGATGTTGAAGCAATCTCAGCACCAACATGATAAGGTCTAGAAGACTGCCTGATAAAATCAAACCTTTTCTTCGTATTTAAATTTTCAGCCTCCAATCTTGCTAATTCAAGTTCGTTGGCCAGGATCTCCTTTTCCATTCTAGCTCTCTCAAGACTAGTGTCTGAACTAGAAATTTGATCTATTGGAACTTTGTGACTCTTAGGTTCATTTATTTCAATTCATGTAATCTTCTTCTTTCCCTTATCTTTAAGCTTTGAGTATCAATATTTCGGTGGGTTACAAGCTTCTCTTCATCCTTCTCAGGTTCTTCAACATGATTTGTTGCCTGATGTTTCAGCGGCCTTTTCAATTATAATTTCAATATCTAATGGATGCAATTGGTTTGATTCATTTTGGTTAAATATTTCATAGTTTATTAAGTTCTAAAGTGACAGTAACTATAATTTAGACATAGGATATTTTTGATCACTCTAACTCTATCTGTATGTATCAAAATTCATTTTTTTTCCTTTTTTGATAGAAAGGTAATGCTAGTGTTTAAAAATGTTTATGCTTTGAAAGCTACCAATATACCTTGAGATTGATTTTAAGAGTGGTTATCTCCAAGTATATGAAGGTCTTCAAGGTAACTGGACCAACTATAGGGACAAAACCGCCCTCTGCACTTATGGCTCTGCAAAATCAAGGCGAGTACACCTAATTCAGGCAGATATTCAACTCTTCACAACTCTAGATTTGAAAAATAGATAATGGTAAGAAATTATTAAATGGTAACCACTCATTCATTGATTGTTCACTACCATGTAGGAAAACAACCAACAACCACAAAACTCAAAAGGAACTGAGATGATTTTGATGTTTAAAAGGAATAGAATATAGCCAAATCCAACTAGACATATATCAATGTAGAATATACTAGTTCCTGATAAGTTCTTAGCCATTGGGCAATTGAGTTTACTACAGATACAGAACACAAGGAAGCAACTACTGTCAAATATTCAAAGCCATAAATACAAATAACCTAGAACAAACACTTCTTATAGGATCCTTATGTAGATGAACCAAACAAACCTATGTCATATCCAAAGCATTATTTGATTTGATCTTAGAACAAAACTAAGGACTAATGACATATACATAGACAAAATCCATGCAATGAATTAGAAAATTCACAATTCAAGAGATCAGCACCAAGGAGAGACTTGAATCTCGAATATTGTATTAAGTATAAGGAATCATGTTCATGTTTCAATCTGTTTCAAAACATGCACCTGTACAATAAACACAAAAGGTAGGACACTTCTATTCTATTTAGATGTACAGTCTAAACAATCTGCTCTACTCTCACTGGACAAATTTTGCAACTTAATGCTTTTTGTTACTTCCCCAAGTTTCCAGCCCCTCTAAATGATCTTGGAAGTCCTTTAATAGATCAAGGACTGCAACAAGCTTCAGATCATTTAGGATTAGGGATAAAAAATTAAGTTTATTACGTGAAAGAGGAAATTAACTCATTTCAACAACCAAGCAGCTCTCTCATTAGCAAGTTAAAACCTTCCTTTAATTTATTATGTTGAAGAATCTAATCTGGCCACCATCCATTTTGGGAAGCTGAAAAAGAAAGCCCTGCAGAAGGAACAATGAATTGAATGTCTTGTTTGCATTAATTACTCCTAGGAATACTTGGCCTTTTAGAAATGCAAATACCAACTAACCCTTCTTGAAAAACTCAACAACTAAAGAACATAATCTGATCTTTGTTTATACAACTTTGGAAAGGACCCTTCATTAATGACAAAAGAATAGAGATGGGGTTAAAATTGATTAATAAACTATTCAAAACCCTAAGGAAATATTCTCCACATAATTGCACTAAAACCTGCCCAACTTTCCCGCACATAGGATCCAACAACTGTACAGACACGACCCAGAAGATCAGATTCATCAATTTATTGCTCTGCAACAAACGATACAATCCACCATTTTGAAACCTTGATGAAAAAAAATTAAATATTTGAAAATTTGTTGCAATGACTACACCTGGCACAGAAAATATCATCGACAGTCGAGATTAAAAATTTAATATACTTTAAAACATCACCATCAATCTTCTTTAAAATCATCCGTAGCCAACTATCAAATCTGCTATGTATCGCTTTGTCGCGATGCCTTAATGACTATCATCCTTGCATCTCCACTTTAAGGCATATCGCCCACCGTTAGATCAAAAGAGATATGCTTCACCTTTATCCTTTCAGCCCCACGTAGCGCGTCCATCAAATGAGACACGTGTCGATTGGTCGCAATGCCTCGATTAGTAACCACCACACACTTTCCATTCCAAGCAATACAACAAACGTCAGATGGGAATTGAACTTACCATGCGTTAACCTATTGTTAACCCTAGGCACTTTCCATGTGGCATCCAGGCGTGAATTCATGAACAATATTTACCTTGCAACGTTTCTCAGTGGTAAAGCGCCATTTGTTAGATTTGAAGAGATCTAACTATCCAGAAACTACCCTGGTAACCCGACATGTTTGCTCCCACTGACCTCCACATGGTGCTCGATCGCGCTTCTGCGAATGATAAACTTTGGGTAACTTTGTCTCTAGGAATTACACCTGCCGTTGATTGAAATATGATTTGACGGTTGCGTTATTTTCATTTAAGTCATTGTCTGGCCCGCCATCTCCACATGTTAGCCCGTCACAATGCCTTGAAGACTAACCTGCGTCCATCTTGAGATTAAGGGAATGCGCCCGCCGTTGGATTAGAATAGATCTACTCATGACTTATCCTACTTGAACATGATCACTTTACACGTGTCTCATAGTCGTGAACCCACAATGATAAAACATTGTACATCTCGTGATTAAGGAATCACAACAACTGTTAGATCAAATTTAACTTGCACGACAACTTGGAGAAGAGATAATTTGCCACGGAGAGTTTTAGACTTAGGAAAAATTAAAGTAGATGCTGCTAGGACATATGACTTAAAGTGATGAGATGGCCCCGATGACGAAAACTTAAACACATAAGATTTAAGTGAACAAAAAGTAACTCAAGTTTATAACATGCTCATGGGTTTAGGGTTTAAGAACATTTTTGCCAAGAAAAATCAAGGGTTTAAGTACCAGAGACACAAAAGACATAAAACCAGACTTAAAATACCCTTAAAAAATCATGTTACCATGGAAATTTTGATAGTGCTAATAGGTAACACAAATACTCTTTTCCTACATATTTTTCAAATTTTTTTTTTGTAAGCTACTATTTTTGCCAAAGCATGGAAGAGACAAGTTGTTGAATGACCAAACATCCCATGTTTAATTAAAGTAAATTTTGAATGTGACAATGAACTCAATATGTATTGAAAGCATATTCATTAGAAAGATTGCTCCAAGAAGCATCATCTGATATTTTTGTTACAGAAAATCAACTTGTTTGGTCCTTGTTTTAGGCCTTGAAAGACCATTTTTTTTGTCTCCTGGGGAAAATTTCAAATTGGGGTCTTCTACCAGAGAGACCCTTCGCAAAGAGGTCTTCACGTAAAGACCCCCTGAGAAATGTTTGGAAGCCCTGTCGGACTTTTACCCGACCTAGCTCCCCCGAACTAGGTCGGCTAGTTATGATTTTTTATTTTTGTATGGTATAAAAGTAAATATATTTTTTTTCTATTTTTCACACAATTGCAATCAAGTTAATGAACACATTTTTTACTATTGATCTGATTTTTTCGAAGGCATTTTTTCGGAGGAGAATTGATATTAAGTTTTCTCTATACAACCCAAGCTCATATGTATTGATGGAGTCTCGAAGTCAATCCATCTCTATCTGAGCAGTCTGAAAAATGCCCGCAATATCTAGAATGCCAGGTGGAATAGGATGTGTATCCTGACCGTTAGGTGCATAATCGAGAGGTACATCCTGAGTTGGTACATGGTGACATGCATCATCTCTAGAGTCGTGTGTGGCCATCTAGGTGTAACATGTGTTAAGTGTTAACAATTAAGTACAAGTACATTACAAGTACATGTCAAATGGAAACTAATATGTCAATCCAAAATTATGCTTATACAATACTAAATGATGGATATATAGTAAAGTACATTTTTTAAAGCAAGATCTATCTATACATAATTTTTATCTACAATAAGGGTTGTTAAGGAATCTTATGTCACAAATGGTCCTAATAAGGGGTCCTAGGTGTCTTAAGGGGTCATATGTTGTAATAGGTCATCTTAAGGAGTCATATGTCAAATAACGATTGTTTAGGAATCTTATATCATGAAAGGTCCTAATTAGGGGTCATATGTGATAATATGACCGCTTATGTCCGATGTCCCTGTTAGAAATCAAATTTACAAATATTTTAGAGTTTCTAGAGAATAAAGAAGATTCATGCATGGTGTACTTTGTAAATTTGAAGATAAATATTTCTTTTGGTTTTGTTATGTCTTGTGCAGTGGTGGTCAGTTGTGTTCAGGAGGGTTTGTTCTTCGGGGGAAGAGGATCAGTGGTTACCATTGGCAATTCCCTTCCAGAGCCAAAGAGAACAAAAAATAGTGAAAAAGGAAAAGAAATTGTTATTATTTCAGAAGAAGAGGAAAAAGATGAAAGTGAAAAAGAAGCAGGGGAAAAGTATGAAAAAGAAATTGAAAAGGATGAGGTTTCCCCATCAAAATCTAACTCTATAGATTCTGATATAGTTTAGACAATGTTGGAAGAAGGAGAATTTGATATAATTGGCAAGATATAGTTTGTTTACTCTTCGGAGAACCGAATACAGTTTGAGACTATGATAGTTGAACATTTGACCAGTAAGAAAACTATAGTTTCTGATGTATCTGATGTGTTACCAAATGATTTGATAAAGACTCTTGAGATAAGATTTTTGCAGTATAGTGTAAATTGCAGAAAATTGAAAGAGGCAATTAAGAATAAATGCGTTGATGCTTCACATAGATTATCTAGACTGAACGGTGAGACAAAAGAATGCAATAATAAATTTTTCATATTTATCTGTATTGTCTCCAGTGGTTTTCTATGATTACTTCAACAATAACGATGGAAAACAAAAATAACAGTTGGTCAGCTCCAGGATGAAATGTTACATATACAAAGATAAAGAGAGGATTTAGTAAAGACTTTTTGGTTGGTGAAGGATTTGGTTGAGGTTCGGTAAGAACATCTTTTAGGAACTCTTTCTGATGCAGAAGACTATGAGAATTAGTTCCGGTCCTCAAACTGGACTTCATCATTCGACATGTTAGTGCATCATGACAATTTATGTACAAGGATGAGTTTGGTTGTGAATGAGTGGACGAGGAATCTTCCCATTATCAAGGAAAGGTACAAGAAATTTTTTCTTGTAAAATTTGTTATTCTTATTTGATTATCTAAATCATATTGTGTGGCTCTTTTCCATTGTAGCAAAAAGGGGGAAATAATTTATGGAAGGAAAAATTGAAAAGCATTATCTATATCAGGGAGAGTTTTTGGTTTCGTTTTGGATGTTTTGTAGTTTATCTATTTTGCCATTAATTCCAAAGCGGGTGTTAGTTGTCATTGATGTAAAACCCTTGTATTGGTTTTCTTCCTGTACCATTTATCTGTTTGTTGTATGTCTATGCTGGTTGGTTTTGCTTTTGTATGGTGTAGATCAGATTAATTCTATTGACTCTAGATTTTTGGTAATGGATTATCATGATAGATGTCGTTGTTTAGGCTATTAAAATATATCTTTTTGGTACATCTTTGATATTCGGTGAATAAAGTAGTATGAAGATTTTTGGGTGGATATAAGTGGCTTCTATGTTTCAAAGTTCTTCCATGTATCCCTACTACCTGGACATTAAAATAGTATATCAGATGATTCTTGGTATAATAGTTATACTTTATTTTCTAGATATGTTCTATCTAGTTTTATCCTTCAATGGCTTCATAACTTTTATTGATCAAGACATGGTCATGGTTGTTGCATTCCCATAGACCCGGCTATGTTTGTCTTTAGGTGTTTACAATATGCGATGTTCTTATCTTATGTGTGATCTATTTTTGGGTCTATGTTAATGCGGAGTTAAGTTTTCATATTATGATCTATTCTTTAGGTTCTGTGTTAGCGTGTTAAACTATGATGTAATATCTTTTGTAACTGAAGTCGACATATTTTGTATCTAGCCCGACACATGTATTGGTTTTATCAGATGCACATATATGTGGCAATCACCTTGTATCCAATATGAAAAATATGGAAGATTGTTGAAGGATATGATGTGAATGTATCTTTGTATCATTGGTCGTACAATCTGTTCGATTGCTTAGTAGTAAGAAGATCGAAGGCTATTGTGAAGACAAAACTAAGCCTTGCAACAAAAGAAAGTGTTCAGCTTTGCGAAAGGATGAGAATGTGCTGCTAAAATATCTATAATTGGATCTGTTGCATTCAGATACAAATGTGCTTTCAATTGGAACTATCTCATGCATATGCAGATGCAACTATTTTAGTTCACATTTTGTCTATAAGATATTTTTGGAATAAATGTTTGTATAGGACAGTTAGCTCAACCGATAGTGAGCCTACATGTAGTGAGAAAACTATTAATGAGACCTTGTAAATATTACCTTAACCGATGTTCTTTTCATGAATTAGTTTCTCCGTGGTTTTTCCCATCTTGGGTTTCCACGTAAAGTTTGGTGTTCATGGTGTTTATGTTTTATGTTTTAATGTTCACATCTATTATAAGTTTTTTATTGCTTTAAGTATTTACGAGTTCAATAAAGTTTGCGAAAATGAATTTTGGTAACTCATTCACCCCACCTCTCAATTATTCTACATATTTAACAATAGTTTGGTTAACATTTTGTTGTCAACATTGGTTGTGTTACAAACACCTTGGTTGTTGCATAAGGAGGGTGGTTATTGCAAAGAAGAAATTAGTATGAACTTTTGAATGAGAAAAAATCAAGAGAGAAAGCGAGTGTTAAAGGAGTGTAATAGATAATTTTATAGAAGAAATTTGACAAAATGAGCATTTAAGTTGTGTTCGATAAGGAAAAAGTTAAATTATTTTGTGAGAATAAAAATCTTGAAGAAGAATTTAAGTTAAATTTGACATTAAAAAGCTACAGGAAAAGTCAATCTTTCTTATTTAGATGACTAACAAGACGATGAAAGATGTAAAACTGGAAAGAAGTTTAGTGAAGGATGATATATTAAAATTGTAAGAAGAAAATAATTGATTGGATCAATTTCTTACAACATGTCAATAGGAAAACCAGTGCTTAAGGCTTAATCATACATTATGTTATGCCTAAGTGATAGAAATGATTTCTATTATTCATTTAATGAATCATCTAACATATGTGATATAGCTAAAGTTTCTTTTGATAAGAAGTTTAAGGTTAAAGATAATGATTTAGAATTTACAAGTGCTGATTGTTGGGATGATAGTGATAAAGGATGTTCTCCAAATAATGTTGATTTTAACATAATAGGAAGAATGAGATATATAAGAATAGTGTATAAAGAGTATACTATACCAAGGGTGAGGATAAACAGTGAAGTACCTAGAAATGTAAAAGAAGACGATGCTACAAGTAGAATAGAAAGTAGAAAATCTATTCATGGAATACAATAATCTCATTATCTTAGAAAAGGACATAGAAAAGAAATGTGTTGGGATCTTCATCGTTGTAGTGTGTTTGGACTAAAGGAACACTTTGAAAAAAAATGTTGGAACAAAAAGTGGAAGAATGAATCTACTAGAGAATATATGCAAATGGAGTGAGGGCGAGTTGATGCATCTAATTGGAAAAATATAACATATATATTTAAGAGGCGGTACAAGAACAAATATTCATATGTCAAAAATATTAGCAATCAAGAAAAAGGTAAATGTTGAGTAGAGATAGTGTACACTATGGTGTGTATTTTTAAGAATGTCAAGTAGTGCTATTAAGAAAAATAAAATGATAAGGGTAAAGACTATAAGGGAAACAAACAACAGAAACAAGAAGTATTTCTATCAAGGAAGAACCATGGAAAGATTGGTAATCATGAAGGATACAAGGTATTTCAATAAGTTGTCTTAAGGAAATGACAATGTTTTATTCCTAGGGAGAATGTTGCTAGAATATATAGGGCTGTGAGGTATCACATATGTAATTAGAGTAATTTCTAGACTCATATTTCCATTATATACCCTAGACATAGCCTTAAAACACATATAATATTCCTAAATTAGCTATAAACAAGTTAAAAATTATAGAGTAAAGGATAAATCTGTGTGAATAAGATAATTAAGAGTTATTACAGGAGCATATTAACATATAAAAAAAAAGTAAATTCATCTATCAACCCTTCAAAATAGAGTTCTTTCTATTATCACAGGCTCCATGTGTAAGACATCAAATTATATGAATATATGATGTTATGGATATATACATATGAAAGGATGTAATTTTTTATATTTTATTTTGGTTTATACTTATTGTTTATTATGCATCTAAGTTCAACATTTTTGTTGTATCATACCTTTATTTATTACATATAATAAACTATTAAACCTTACACTTTGGTCAAGGATTTTCTCTGAACATATACTAATCCAAGGAAGCCTTATGTCCTATGTAATGTATATCTATTACATGTATACTATAAAATTTGAATCCTTCCAAAGTATATATGATAGAAATTATCTCATCATACGTGGAGAAGCTCTCCTTTGAAGTTTCTAACTTCATGCCTTTAATTTTATGCATTTTTAGCTTCGCATTATTATAATGGTAACTTTGTGTCCTAAAACATCTTTCTCTAAAGAAAACAAATTTGAAATAATAATTTCATGAATTTAATCCATTTTCATTTTTTTCTAAAATTTCATTTGTAGAATCGTCTTGTGAACAAATGGCTTCACTCAAATGGTGGTAATCAATTTTTAATGTAGATGTTTTTAAAAGTAGACTATAAATGCAGAATATACTCCAAGTTTTGTTGATTGCATTCTTACTTCCGAAGTCACTTGCGAAGCCAAAAAAGAAACATGTAAAATTGTATACCTAAATCTCAGATCGCCTCATTATTTGACTCATTACCTTAGTGAAATAATAAGTGACATCCTTTGCCTGTTTACAGTTGTATGATCAATTAGGATCTTCCTTAATAAGTTGTGGATCTAAGCATATCAGAAAAATAAAATCCAATATTATTATCCAGGACATTTTGTAATTTGCACATTCCTCAATAAGGTCATAGGTTATCTTGGAAATCCTTCTTGTGAACATAGAGCCAGAAATGATAAGAAAAAATACTCAATATGACCTTGTGAACACAAAGAGCAATTAAAAAATAGCTTGCGGGCATGTTCTCAATTTAATCTTTGAAAGTTGATGAGTGGTGATGGAGTATTAAAATCCCTTGTCATAAATATAAAACCCATTCCCTCAATTTGAATGGGCTCCTACATTTGGATAAAGACCATTTACCTTCTCCTCGAACAACACTCTACTACAAAGTACAAATAAATGAAAATTACACAGCATTTGTTGGTTGCTTTCATAGACGCGTCAAATACTTTCAGTGTTGGATTACCTTATAGGTTTGTAGTACTATTGATATAATCAAAAGTATGGAAGTTTTGTAATCTTAAAAAGATATGGATATTCATTTGTATTTAGAGCCTTATCTTGCAATCAATAAACTTGTTTTGAAATTTACAAGTATTTTGTTTGGGTTAATACTCCTATTAAAATTCTCAAACGTAAGACTTTTTACATGATGTTTCAATCAAAATAATCATAAAATATAAATGGTAGTGTAAAATTTTATTTAAAAGGTTTTAAAATATTCACTTTAAATCATCTATACTTTTTCAACCTATATAAATGAATACACTGGCAAACAAGTATCTTTATATGTAAAATAATGTAAAGCGCAAAATAGTTTTTAATTGTTTTTGACTAACTCTATGTTTCAGTAGATACTAGGTTTGGAAGTGGAGAACTTGGAGAAAAGGCTCAGACATTTAGAAAATATGTACAAGTAAGACTGCACTGATGTAAATTTCTTATAATTAATAAATAAATAGCTTAGTTGCTTGTCACTTTTATCAAAGAAAAAGAAAGAAGAAATTTTAAATGTGTAATGATATTTCAATAGTTGTTTTATAGATTATGAATAATTTAAAGTATTTTGATTGATTTTAGCTATAAGAAATAATATTATTATTACAGACATATGAATGGCCAAGATTTGGATTTGTTAAATTTTAAGAACCTGAAATGTATCGAGAAGAAAATGAGTTTGGGTGCTAGGAAGATACAATCAAAAAAGGTAATTTATGATAACTTTTAATTTTCTTTAAATTTCATTGTTTTTCCTTGTTATATTGTTATATATCTTGAAGACATTTATTGTTATTAAAGTTACATGATCTTAAATTTGGTTTTTGAATCTACCTTTTTGAATATCGTTTTTTAAGATTAAACCAACTTATAGTTTCTATATTAATTTAATCAAATTTACATTATCTTATATATATCTTTTATGTAATTTTGCAGGATAAAATTTCACTAGAATATATCAGATCTCTAAAAGTAAAGGTAGCACACCATTTCCTTTTAAAAACCTAGCCTATTATATTTATTATGTTGATGTTATCATCTACAAGATTGTTTAATTAGAAAATTACAATTCGTTTACAACTGATTTGAAAGTTGTAAGGAATGTTATATACTTTCTCTAGGAATCACATGGTGAGAAGGACAATAATTTTAAACATGTTACTTAATCTATTGAAAGTGTTATTTATAATCGATACATTATAAATAACCTTTCCTTGAGTTTTTGAATTAGTAAATTTGGTATTTTTAATGGTGCAATGTACATTAGATCATGAATCTATGAACATTTGAAATATTTATATTTTCACTATAATTTATAAAATATATCATGAATACTAAAATATACAGTTTGTATGAATTTGTCTAAGGCAATATGCCAATATCTTGAAGCCCAATGAGCACAAGAGAGGAAAAATGATATGATCAATTAATTGATGTGATTCAATAATGATCAATAATCAAATGATAATGAATGAGTACAATGTAGATGTGTTTGAATATATAGGCTATGCTTGATAACTAGGAGATAATTAGCAAATGATAACCTATCACCCACACTACGTGGAATCACATGTCCACCTAAGGTGGATCATCCTCCATTGTGTAATGAAGTATGTGCAAACATGTGCAACAATGTCAGGATGATAATGTGATAAGTGCACTAAAGGTGGATCTCTTACATAAAGTGAAATGTGGTAACAACTATCACCACCTAAAGTTGAATTTATCCTACACCATGTGCTAAAATAAGATGAAAACTCCTAAGTGTTTCATCTGCAAATTACTATGCAATGCATTATCCAAAGTAAGCTTAAGTAAAGTGTAATTAGGACTATTTAATTACACAAACACCCCCCTTAAGTGCAATTTAAGGGAATGCACTTAAACTCACAATGCTAGATGACAATGCAAGATGAGTCCCGACCACTAGGCCATGTAAGGTACCCATGTACAATATGAAAATGCAATAGCAATGCAATGCAATATCTCATAAACCAGACAAAGGGAGAAAACCTCATGGGAAAAAACTCCTCCCAAAAGAGAGATGAATACATACGAGAAATATCAGAGACGTATGAGAAGGAAAAAACCCCACATGAGAAAAAAGACCCCCCATAAGAGAGAAGAAAAGAGACAAGGTATCTCCTCCTCAATGTGGAATGTACATCAATGATAGTTGCTCCAAGATGAATCTAGAAGCTGATTCATGAATATCAAACAATGTTTCTCCCCTTAGGAAGAAATAATGCCATAGGTGTATAACAGATGCCTCCCAGCCAATCTCTAGGAAGAAACCTCTAGATGTATGGTGTCTCTAAAATCTTCTCAATTATCCTCATGTCGAAACCGAAGGCTGCCCCTTCTAAAACTACTAAAAAAACAAGTTAGGATCTAATGAGGATAGATGTAAAACATGTTCAAAAGAATCAAATATCTCCTTTGAAGATAAACATACCTCAAACTTTTATATATAAGGAGCCACAATCATTTTAACCTTGAAATACTGGTCATGTGGAGAATGGACAAGAGGGTTAGAGTTTTCCCCCACAACAATTGAAGAAGGATCATCCTCATAAAACAGAATATGTACATGTCATCAATGATGTCTCCCATATCTGCAATGTAGGATTCCATAAATAAAATTGTAATGTATGTCAAGTAGTCATCACCTAAAGCATTATTTGGAAGGTAAGGTGTACACATATGTACTAAATTGCATGGATCTGTCACTATAGCAATGTATGCATGTGGAAACTGTTGTTTTTTGTGACCTTGTCCTTTGAGTGTCAAAAGTATCCCCACAAGTGAACCTTCTTAGGTCAGAGTTTGTCAAGCCCAAGGAGGTCTAGTGGAAGACAATGAAGGAGTATCTTTAACTATCATTGGATCAAGAAAAGGTGTAATCCTACGAGTTGAGGTTGAGGTAGAATGGTCATTTGAGCCACTAACATCATTTTTTATTATGTTTGAAGTATGTGGAGTAGAGGCCGAATTATGAGAACTTTCCTCAAAGTGAACACTCCTCTTTATAAATATCTCATTTGTCTCAAGATCCATTAATCTAAATGCCTTAACACTTTCAGGATATCCAATAAATATGCAAGGCCTAATTTGAGGTCATATTGCCTTGTGTTTCTGCGGAAGTATGTGTGTCAAAGTTAGACAACCAAAGACTCTAAGTGTTTCACAACCATGTTTCTTCGACGCCAAGCCTCAAAAGGACTGATTACATCCAAGGCTTTATGAGGAACTCAATTTTGGATGTGATTGGCACAACTTTTTGCTTCTATAAAAGTGATAGATCAAGAGTCTTAGCTTGAATCATGCAGCTTGCCATTTCCTTAAGAGTTCTATTCTTCATTTCTACAACAACTGTTTCTTGTGGAGTGGATGCAACCAAATTCTGAAGATCAATACCCTCAAGTCTACAAAAGTCTATAATTCATGAGTTTACACATTCCCTACCATTATCTATTCGAAGAAAATTAATGGATTTTCCTTATTGCTTCTCAACATGAGCTTTGAAGTTGAGAAACTTGTCAACACTTCATTCTTGTGTCCAAGAAAATAGATCCATGTAAAGCGACAATAGTCACTGATGAAGGTGAGGACATAGCAAGCCGTTTTGTGTGATGGTGCTAGAGAGGGGCCTACTACATCACTGTAAACTAACTCAAGAACAATTGATGTTATCAAGGACTTCTCTTTTTCGAACTTCTTTTCTAGATGCATATCCATTGAAAAATTTTAACATTCACCCTTAGAAAAGCTTATTGTAGTTAGATTTTTGATTAAATGTTTTGAGCTAAGTTTCTAAACATAGTGGTAATCAAGATGTCTGAACCTCTCATAGCATAACTAATTTTTTGAATTTCAATGTGTCAACAAAGCTTTAGAAGGAGACCTAGACACAAAGTGGGAGAATGAGTAAAGCCTTGTGTTATGATTTGCTTTTCCCATTGCTACCAAAGCATCATCAGGTCAAGATTTTTCACCACAAATAAATTAGTTAGAAACACAACTGTCATTCCATCTCCATAGTGAGTAATTTGGTAAATTGAAAGGAGATTAGAGCTTAAGCTAGGAACATAAACGATAGTTTTAAATGTTCCATTATCCTTTTGAATTGAACCTTTTCCTTCAACTTCCAATTCATTATCATCTCCTACATGGAGTGATGTGAGGTACTTTAGATGACTCCAGTGTTCGAAAACAGATCCTTTGAAGAACTCATATGATAAGTGGTACCTGAGTTAAGTATCCATTTCTCTTAAGGACTTGTAGTTGCGACAAATGCTTTCCCTTTTCCTTTTGACTGTTAGGAAGTGGAATGTGATGAATCCTTCTCTTTGTAGGAATTTGAAAAATTAATTGTGTTCCTCTTTAGAAAGATTTTCAACTCATCAATTCGTTGTTGTAGAAATTATTCTCATCATGATTATTATTCTTGTAATATGCACAAGGTGGTCTCTCCTTTCCTAAAATTATTTCCCTTCTTTTTTAACAAAGGAGATATAATTTACTTATTGTGAAGAGGTTGATTTTGGTTTCCCTTGTTGTATCTTTGGCTTCCATTATTTCTTCTTCTTGTAGGAACCCTTTCCTTGATTCTCTTGATTTCCTTGCTTTGCTACAAAATCCTTAGAATTTGAAGACTTGATAATCCCCATGCTCATGAACTTTCATTTCTCTAACATCAACATCTCTATGAAGGCATCAAATGAAGGCATACTATATGAAGCACCAATAGTCAACTTATGAGTTTGGAAGATAGAAATAAATGTTGAATACTCTGATGGAAGACTGTTAAGAAAACTATGAATTATGTGTTCCTCCTTTTTGTCCATTCCACAATCCTTGAGTTTGGCTCTAAGCTTTGTAGCTTTAGTTAAAAATTCATAGATTATGTCAAAGTCCTTGGGATTGAAATTATTGAGTTCTTTATCAAACTTATAGCCCCTAGTCTCATCAACTTGACCATACAATTTCCAAGTTTATCCCAAGCCTCTTTGACTAAGGAATAATTTAAAATATGAAAGATGAGACCCTTTTATACATATTATCTCAAGTTTTCAAGAGCCATAGTATTTTTACTGAGTCATTCTAATTAAGAATTAGGATTAGATGGTGTTGTAATAGTTCCATCAATATAATGAGTGAATCCTTTTTCATTAGCTTACTCCATGCATCAAATTTCTAATAGCATAATTATGTGGAGTTAACAGTGGAAATTTAGGAGAACCGATGATGCAAAATGAAAGAGAACAAGAGAAAAGAAACAAAATCACACAAGACACCCCCCAGATTCACTCAATCAAAGAACCCACGTCCCTAATAAATGATTTTGACACTTTATACTTAGTGCGTGTAGAATTGCTACTTTCCCGATAATAGCTAAGCGTACTTCTGATTTTTATGTTTACAACTACCTACTTGAGGCCAAATCAATCTCAAATCAAAATAACTAAGGATATAACTGAAATCATAGTTTTAGAATTATTGTAATTGTCCAAAAAGGACCTATTTCTGAATGCGATACCTTTCTCCCAAATAAGGTTACAACCTAATAGAAGATCTTAACAATAGACAAAATTATGCACTTTAAAAAAAAAGGGACTTGAAAATGTGTCTGTATAAGCCCGAACAAAGCCGTTGAACTTGCAAAACTGAGGATTGGATAGGTACAGTCACCGAAAATTGGGATGTAATAAAACTTTGTCTACCAAAATAAAAAAAACTAATAGCACCATTGAAACATTCAGGAGGCTCTACCCAAATTAAAAAAAATGTATTAAACAATGAGTCCGTATGACCAAGTTATGGCCCTTGAAAGTTGGACTGCAAATATAAAACTACAAATGGTGAGGGGCCTAAATTTAACGTCCAAATGACTGTCATAGATGTTGGAAATAATAGATGCTGAAGGGGGGGGGGTGGGTGAATCAGTACTAATAAAAATTTCAGAATTTTACTCATACCTTTACTGTCTTCTCTGCATCTTCTTCCTTTGGATTCAAAACCAATGCATATCCTACTCCCTCTCCTTCTTCTAGAGATTCTAATAACTCTTTTTCACTTACCAAAAGAACATTAGGGCCTATGGGATTCACTTCTCCTTCTAGCAGTGACTGGATTTTGAAAGTCACACCATATTTCTTGAAAGAATATGCATTTTTGGCTCCATCATGCATGTCACGCCTGTTTAATTTCCATGGCCTTCCTAATAAGAGGTGATATCTATTGGTAGTACATCATACCGTACCCCATCTTTGTACCTTCCAATAGAGAAGTCCACCCATACTTGTTCATTCACAAGGACATGTTGTCCCTTGTTCAACAAAGTAACCTTGTATGGATTGAAATGGGGAATCCTCTTCATTTTTAGTTTGCTAACTGACTCCCGTAACACAATATTGTCATTTGACCCTGATTCAATGATTATTTTACACACCTTACCCATAATTTTTCACTTCACTCTAAATAGTGAACTTCTTTGGCTCGGTTCTTCTCTCACTGGTTATTTAATCAGTGTCCTACTTATCATTAGATTATCTCCCTCTTCTTACTCTAAGGGCACTTCAGGGTGTTTGTTACTACCACTAGATTCTTCTTGAACAAAATTGACTCTCTTGTCACTCCCTTGGGAAGTAGATCCTTTCTCTAGATACCTATAGGCAAGATGTCCCATTTGGTTGCAATGATAGAACTTCATTGTTGAAAAGTAGGAACCTCTTCCTTGGATATTGTTCCTTCCTCTCCAATTACTATTAGAGTCTCTTCCTCTATTGAAGCCTACTCTACTTGAGCTTCTCTCTTATTGTTCACTCAATTTATTCTCTCCTTGAGTCTTTAATTCTGAACTCCTACCACCATATCCTCCTCTATGGCCTCTGCCATCTCTTCCTCTTCCTCTACCTCTAGTATTTCTTGATTCTCGTTTATTTTTCATCTTTTCTTCCACCTTAACTACAAGTTGGTGGTACCTCTGAACTGTGGTAGGGGTTAGCAGACTCAATTCATCTTGTATAGTCCATCCTAACCCATTTAGATATATGGCTACCTTCACACTTTCATCTTCTGCAACTGTTGACCTCATGCACAACCTTTGAAACTCCTCGGTGTAAGAGTTAACTTTGTCTTTTCTTATGTAACTGAATTTCATAGTGTACTAGCACATATGCCTTTCCAATTTTAGCTACCATAGCTTTCCAAGTGGCAATGGGTTTCTTTCCTTCTTTCTCTTTCTCATCTTGGATGAATTTCCACCAAGTGAGTGCATAACCTCTAAGCATTGCCTTAGCCACTTTTACTTTTTGGGCTTCTGTTATCCCATCACATTCAAAATGGTTCTCAAGTCCTTCAATCCCATCTAGGACTACTTCTGGTGCCATTTTCCCACTAAAGATTGGGAATCCCTCCAATACCTTTCCACTTAAGGCTTTCAATGCTTTCAAGAAGGGTTCTTCGGTGAGGACAGGGTCTTGTTCAGGGACCTCATCATCTATGGCTATTTCTTTATTCTTTCCTTTAACTCTGTCTTTGACTTCCTCAGTCTTCTCTTCCACTTGATCCATTTTTTTCTCTAATTGGGCCAATCTATCTCTAAGCAATTTGTTCTCTTCTTCTTGCTCATCCACTTTATTTGCAAGTTATACATTGGTCACCATTGTAGACTCTCCTACTGACTTGGTAGGTTGAAACATTCACCAAAATCCTAATCTTGTAGGCTCTGATCTGGTAG
Source organism: Thuja plicata (assembly GCA_018584345.1). Taxonomy (NCBI): domain Eukaryota; kingdom Viridiplantae; phylum Streptophyta; class Pinopsida; order Cupressales; family Cupressaceae; genus Thuja; species Thuja plicata. The sequence goes on from MU227301.1 coordinate 1,342,896, forward strand.
AGACTCCCTGAGTGTGCTTGCACAAACTCGCTAGGACCCTAATTGTTCCTAGTTTCCTCAAGACCCTATTCTTTGCTTCTAGGATCTTCCAAGTCCTTACCTAACTATTGCAGGACCTCTTTAATACCTACATGAGAGATGACACCCATTTTGGTTCACTAGGTGTGACTATCAACAAGTCTTTCTTCACTTCTTTGCTCTTTCTTGGAATCTTCCTAGTGTCTTTTTGACTCCTCTCCTTAGAAAGTGTTTGTAGGGGTTACAATTCATTCTAGACACCTTCTTGGACTTCATTTCATCCCATTAGGATAGGGTATCAATGCTTTCTCAAATGATTTCCAAACTCTTATGGAATCTTGGCTTTTAGGCCTAATTCTCTACTAGCCTTATTTGACTAGTTTTTCCGATTTATTTCAAATCTTTCCCAAATAACCCCAAAAACCAATTTTATATTCAGATACCCTTTTCCAAAACATGCAAGATTTTGTAGGTCTTTTAGTCTAAGGTCTTTGTACATTGGATTCCTAGAATTAAGGGCAACTAGGGTTAATTGAGTTTTTTTGGACCAGTCAAGAGACTTACGCTTCAAAATGTACCCAAATGGATTGGGAAAGGCTTGAATTTCTTCTAAGGTCACTCTATAACCCCAATGAACACAAAAATCACTCTTGGTTTCACTCTTCCAATCGTACCCCCTGCATTCAAACACATTAAGATCTCTGACAAGCTCTTAACCGGGTGCACTAGACTCGCCTAGGGCTTGTCTTAAAAAATAGAAAAACAACTTCTCAGAGCTCATCCCTCCATATTTACACTATACAAGGGCTCCCCTTCGATATCCCTCAGGGCTGTGATGAAATGCACGGTAGAGTTCTCTGGGGCAGCCATTTCACGACAAACTGTTCTGATAGGACCATAGACTAGGTTATTAACAAAAGAATTTACAAACCTACTCTATTGAACTCAAAGAAAATTCAAACAAAAATAAAACACACTCTAACTAATCTAACTACAAGAATCCAACTCAAAATTGAGTGATTCAATTAATTAAAGAACTCTTGTAAGCAAAAGTAAGTAACAGTTCACACTAAATAGAATACAAAGCAACTTCTCAAAATTTGTATTACTTCTCCAAATTAGCGAACCTCGGGAAATGAGAATCCTCATTTTTTTATAACCTTTCCACATGGGTGCATGTAGTTAGAATAAATACCGAGCGCCAAAACATCGAATTTGTCATTTATTGACAATGTTGTCATGCAACTTTGCAAAGTTGCAAATGTTGTCATGACAACATTTTGTCAGTTTTTGCAATATTACTTCTAACTTAGAGTTATGACCTCAAAAATATATTAAATGATGTAAAAACACGATAGAGGCCATTTTAGGCTTAAATACAAGATTTACTAAGCCTTAAAGGCTTTTTAACCCAAAATCCCAACTTTAGGCTTTCAAAAGAACTAAACACTAACATAACCAAAACAACTAGAATGGATTGATCCTAGTCTAATCCATCTAGACACTTACTCACAAGACCTCCTAAGGCCTAAACAAACTCTCTGGACCTGGCTAGGGTCAGTACAAGCCACAACCAAAAACTTAGAACTAGGAGATAACCTAGGTGCTCCTGCACCACACAAGGCTATTTAATGAACGCTCCTTTGACTTTGATACCATGTAATAATTTGCCTAAGGAAATATGCCAACGTGTAGAATCCCAACGGATATAAGCACAAGAGATTCAAAATGATATGATAAATTAATTGAGTGTATTCAATAATGATCAATAATTAAATGATAATAAATAAGTACAATGTAGATGTGCCTGAATATTTAGGCGATGCATGATAACTAGGAGTTAAGAAAGTGATAACCTATCACCCACACTAAGTGGAATCACATGCCAACTAAAGGTATATCATCCTTCATTATGTAATGAAGTGTTTTCAAACATTTGCAACAATGTGAGGATGACAATGTGATAAGTGCACTAAATGTGGATCTCATACATAAAGTGGAATGTGATAACAACTATCACCACCTAAAATGAAATTTCTCCTACACCATGTGCTAAAATAAGATACAAACTCCCAAGTGTCTCATACGCAAACTACTATGCAATGCATTATCCTAAGTAAGCTCAAATAAATTTGTTAAGTTTTTAGGATAGCTGCAAATGTAATAACACTCTATGTTGTATGTGTTTTCCAAATGCAACAATCTCTCTTTCATTTATATTGGGAATGAGGATAGGAGAGACATGTCGCTTCATGGGACATGTCTATTCATCATTATTTATAAGAAAGGACATACCTCTTCCAACTAATTATAATTCAATCAATCTTATAATGTTTCATCAATCAATTATTAATTAAGAATAATAATATAATAATTTAATATTAAATATTAAATTTCATATGATTAATAATAATATAACATATATATTATATTATTATTAATCA
>MU227301.1:1347097-1374037 GCA_018584345.1 Thuja plicata
ATCCAAGAGAGGTGACACTATATAATTGATGCTTTCTGTATAGAAATAGACACCATTCTTTGAATGCATGCTTCTTTGTTATTGCTTGAACATGATCATAACAAATTAAAATATCTCTTTAATGAAATTCATTTTCAAAAATTTTACATAGACCCATACCTATTTCGTCATAACGTTTTAATACAAGACTTTCTCTCCAATTGCTTAGGTGAGATTCTGTGAAATTAGGTTTTCCCCAACATATCCAAAATTTAGGAAAATCCAACGGTGTATTTGTGAGATATGGTCCTTTTACCAAGATTGTATTTTCTGAGACAGCCACACATTCACCATCAACAAACTACTCTCTTACATTTGCAACCTGGCTCTGATACCATGTTAAGTTTTTAGGATAGCTGCAAATGTAATAACACTCTATGTTGTATGTGTTTTCCAAATGCAACAATCTCTCTTTCATTTATATTGGGAGTGAGGATAGGAGAGACATGTCCCTTCATGGGACATGTCTATTCATCATTATTTATAAGAAATGACATACCTCTTCCAACTAATTATAATTTAATCAATCTTATAATGTTTCATGAATCAATTATTAATTAAGAATAATAATATAATAATTTAATATTAAATATTAAATTTCATATGATTAATAATAATATAACATATATATTATATTATTATTAATCAACATATATTATATTTATTCTAATGCACATTAGTAAAAATTAGTAAATTTAGCATTCCTAATGGTTCAATGGACATTACCATGAATCCTTGAACATATAAAATATTTCTATTTTTATTATATCTTATAAAATATATTATAAAGCTTAAATAAATAACTATCTATAATATTGTAAATGCACTCCTTAATTGTGAGCCGAATTTCACTCTCCTAATTACTTTAGCTCCTAATATCCTAAGCATTTTTAGGACCATTTTTAGCCCTGAAATTTACCTTTGGAATGCCAAAAAAAAAAAAGGTTTTATTTTATTTTAAATTTTCAATGCATCTTATTTCTGATTTAATCATCTAAAATTCAAAAATTAGCACTGGATCTTATATCAGGGGCCTAATATATCCCAACCCACTTTTTTGGGGGCTTTTTTTGGAATATTTGATGAAGGGAAAGATAAAGTAAAAGGCAGTACAAAAATAGATAAGAAGAAAATTGCGTCATCAAGTGCCACAAAGGTTGGTAAGGAATCGTCTAATTGCTTCAAAGACCTACTAGGTCTCCAATTGCAATTTGCGTTGGTGGTAACCCTACAATTGCTACATGTTCCTACACATGAGGGATAATTTGATTAATTGATTGTCTCTCCATTGTTCAAGATTAAACTAAGTACAATGATGTATTTAACTAGCAGGAAAGTGTTCTTAGAAGAAAAGGAAAGAAAAACCAGTATCATTGAAAATATAATAAATATAATTCATAAGTGTTTGCCAAAGGCTGAAAATGTTACATCCTTACCTCCAAAACAATAATTATAATTATTAAAAAACTCTTTTAAAATTCATTCAACTCATGTTAGAGAGAAAGTGGAAGAGGAGGCATTGATGAAATCAAAGAACAAAATATTGGCTAAAACTCTTAAACAAGTGAGTGAAGGCATGTAATATTTTGAAGATGAATTTAAAAAACTTTAAGAAGAGTATTGATGATTTTACTACCTTGTACCCATTTTATTTAAAGTGTATAGAATCAATAAAGAACATCAAAATCAAGATTGACTTATAAGAGTCACAATATTTACTTCTATCAACTACATATGACCTTGAAAGTGATAAGGATGGTTCTATTAGGAAACAAGTAGGAAAAATTCATGAATAGTTATCATGTTTTAGGTATCTCTGCAAGGGTATAAAGGTTAATCTCCATAGCAACATTCTTTATGGGCTGACTAGTTATGTCCTTCAAATTAAGGTTGATCTAAACCTATTGCACTTTATTGAAGAAAGTGTTGTAATATGTTTAAGCATTATTTAAGAGACAAGTTGATTGACAACCTAGTTTGGTGATCGAGGTATATGTTTGGGGACAGTCCTACTACAAGTCACAGTGGTTCATTTACTAGATTCTATTTGGGCCAACTTCATCAATGTTTTGGGATATTGAAAAGGATATAAAAAGAAAAAAAATTCATTTGTAAAAGTGATTAAGATTTGTGAATTTATGTGAACTTTTTGTGAAGCAAAAAACAAGGCAATAAAAGTATGAGAACTATGAAATTTGAGAAATCTATATAATAGATTATTTGTGCTTTAAAGAGGAATACATTTTTATCATCTCTTGGATGTCCTACAATAGTACATTCTATATGATTATATTTTAGTCTTTTGTATCTTTCCCTGAAGAAGTTGTCTTCATTTTGTAGTCTATTGTATCATTCCCTAGGGCAGTGTGTGTTAGCTTACATACTTAGGGGGCATTATGTTGCGAGTATTGAGATGTTGTCATTGATGTCAAAACCCTTGTACCGATTGTCTGTCTTTACAAGTAGGTCATTTGTTTTCTATCAATACCAGATGGTTCTGCTTCGGTATGGTGCAGATCAGATTCATTCTATTAAGTCTATTTTTGGTAATGAATTACCATGATGGATGTATTTTTTAGGCTATTAAAATATATCATTTTGGTACATCTTTGATATTCAGTTAACAGACTAGTATGAAGCTTCTTAGGTGGACATAATTGTCTATTGTGTTTAATAGTTCTTCCAGGTATCCCTGCTACATGGACTTTCATGCAGTATATCAGATGCTTCTTGGTATAACAATTATCCTATTTTCTGGACAAATTCTATCTGGTTTTACCTTCGATGGGTTTAAACATTTTTTTGATCAAGACATGGTCTTGTTTGTGGTATTCCCATCGGCCCAAAATATGTGTCTTTAGGTGTTTATAATATATGATATGTTTATCTTATGTATGACCTATCTTTGGGTCCTATGGTAATGTTGAGTTAAGTTTTCATATGTATGACCTATTCTTTAGGTCTAGTGCTAGCATGTTAAACTATGATGTAATATCGTTTATAACTCAAGATGACATATTTTGTGGCTAGGCTGACATATGTACTTGTGTTATTGGATGCATATATATGTGTGTGTGTGTGTGTGTGTGGAAATCACTTTTTATCCGATGTGTTGAAAATATGGGAGACTACTGAAGTTGATATGATGCAAATTTGTCTTTGCATCATTGGTGACAATCTATGCGAGTAGAAGAAGATCAAAGGTTATTGTGAACACAAAACTAAGTCTTGCAACTGAAAGAAGTGTTCAGTTTTGTAGAAGGATAAGGAGACACTATGAGAAGATTTATACCTGGATCTGCTACATCTAGATATAACTATGCTTTCAACTGGAACTGTCTCATGCATATGAAGATGAAACTATTTTAGGTTTCATTTTGTCAGTAAGATCTTTTGTCTAAATTTTTGTATTAGGGTAGCTAACCCAACCGACGGGGAGCCTATGTGCAGTGAGAAAACTGACAGTAAACCCTTATGAAAATCGCTTTAATTGGTGTTGTTTTTATGAAAGTTAGTTTCTCCATGGTTTTTCCCATATTGGGTTTCTACGTAAATTCTAGTGTTCATGGTGCTTATGTTTTATGTTGCCATGTTCATATCAATTATAAGTTTCTAAAAAATAAAGTTCAATCAAGTTTGCAAAAAATAATCTTGGAATAACTGATTCACCCCCCTCTCAGTTATTCAGCCTCTTCAACAATTGGTTTGAGAGCATGCTCACTTGTAGAAATATATTTTACCACTTGAGGGAGATCTTAGATATTTGAACAAATAGAAAGAGAATACTATTCTGATGAAGATTGTTAGATAATGATGGATGATATTGAGTGCATTAAATAAAAGAATGGGGAGCTAAAAGAAAACATTAAGGAAGTGAACGATGTATCTTGAAGTTGAGGGTATAGATTCAAAAACATAAATAAAGGCACAATGAAGTAAGCCACGAGTTGGATTAAAAAGATGTAGTAAATCTTTAAAAAATAATTGGATGATTGCAAAAACACTAACGGACTTCTCAAATATAATATCAACGAAAGAATAGCGGGATGTAAGAAAACTGAAGAAAATTTCAAGAACACTATAAAGCAGAAGGCATATGAAAATGAGATGGTGGAACAAGAATTAAAGAAGAATAGATCTAAAGCAAAGATTTATGAAAGAAACTCTATTTTGGATCAACACTTAGCCTTGCAGAAAAGTCAGAAGGACATGAAAGGTTTAGGTTTTACAGGTGAATATTGAGATCTAAAGAATAAAGGAAAAAAAGGAAGTTAAAGTAGAAGCAAAGTATGAGATAACAAGCAAAGGCATGAATCCAAGAACATCATCAAGGAAGCTTCTGGTCATGTATCCAAATGCTCAAAGGTGCATATTTTAATGGTTACTATTTTATATGCAAGAATTTTTGTCACAAGACTCTTGAATGCAAGATTAGGAACAAACAAAATGTTCAGTGTTTTAGTCGTCATAAGTTTTTCCATAAGGTAAACCAATGCAAAAGTCAAGTATCTAGTCTAATTAAGAGAAATGGGACGAACATTTTTTTTCATGGAAACTGCTATGTATGTCACAATTAGGGTCACAAGGCTAATCAAAGTAAATCTATAGTTCAATCAGTAAGAACAGGACAAAAGAAGGTCAATTGTTTCAAATGTGGTCAGATCGGTCATCATGGTAACACTTGTAGATCTTTTGATTGGTCGATAAATACTGGGAATGATAAGAATGTGACAATTTTAGGTGAATCTCAAAAGACAAACATGGTATGAAAGAAGAAGGAAGCTAGTGAAGAGAAATTTTGTGGTGCCAAACCCCAGTACTATCTCTTCAGGTAAGTGAGCCTACTGCTTTGGCTTAGGGGGAGTATTAAAATGCTAAATCTATCAGTTCCCATTCTTAGGTGTGATATCGGTTGCATCTATTGTATCTTCAGTATGTTTGGATAGTAAATCATTATTACATTTGTTTTGGTTGATTGATGTGTGTTGTATCACTGATCATGTCAATGAAATAAAATTTAGGTGGGAAAAGTAATAATGAGGAGATAATGTTAAGAAGGTAATTTTTCAAATCATTTGTCACTATAGCAAAGAAATATGTTGAGAATTTTGTAAAGCTTGTGGGTGATTGATTAAAAATATTCAAGTGCAAAAATTAATTGAAAATGGTTGTTCGTGAATTTGGTGCCTCTGTGTTAAAAATGCTAAAAATAGTGGAATTAGAAGAATTTGGTCATGAGAAGATCAGAAAATTGGAAGTAGGGTTATCTGCAGAAGGTTTGTAGAGAATTCGTGCCCTAGATTGGGATATTTAGAAAGAATTTCCCTAGTTTACAGAAAAGGAATCTATCTTGTTTAGGCTGAGATGATTCAAGGATAAGAACCTGTTATTAAATAAAACCTATATCATGACGAAGGAGGTAATTGAGGAGATTAAAATTTTGTCCATTGTTGGAATTCATGTAGGGAAGAAGAACCGACGAAATACAAGAAGGTGAAGAAGTTGAATTGCATCAACAAAGATTAGCGTGCCATATTATTTAACATGCTTGTCAAGTTGTTGGAGAGGTATGTTGCCTATGACATGGTATCTAAAATTTATTTTTCAATTGTGTAGGTGCTACATTTTCCATAGTCTTTTATGTGGAACATAAGTCTTTTATGTGGAACATAACATGGTTAAGGAAAGCATGCAAATTGATTTGTGTAGTCTGTTATTACAAAATCTATTTACAAATGTTAAGATGTCACTACCGGGTAGAGAGAAGATTGAGTGGAAGTGTGACGTTCCTGTCGGGAAAATAAATTTGCTGATATTTAGAATTTTTGGAGAATAAATATGGGTGTAAGGGGTACTTTTTAAATTTATCGATAAATATATTTTTTGGTTTGGTTATGTATGGTCCAATGCTGGTTACTTGTGTTTAGGAGGGTTCCTCCTCCTGTAAAAGAGAATTGGAGATTGTCATTGGTGGTTTCCTTCAAGAGCTGAAGAAAAGGAAAATTAGTGAAAAAGAAAAGAAATTGTTAATATTTCAAAAGAGGAAGAGAAAAAAGAAATGAAAACGAAAATAAAGAAAAGGAAGGAAAGTAAATTCAAAAGGATGAGGTTTCCCTATCAGAATTTGAGTCTATGGATTCTAATGTAGTTTAGATAATGTTGGAAGGAAAGTTTGACAGAATTAGTGACATGTGGTCTCATTTTTCGTCAGTTGGTTCGTCTTAAGAGACAATAACAAAGAATAAGACTCTGATAGTTGAACATTTGATCAGTAAGAAAGTCATCACAGATGAGTTGCTAGATGATTTGATAAAGATTGTTGAGAAAATATCATTACAGGATAGTGTGGATTCTAAAAAGTTCAAAGAGGAAATTAAGAAAAAATGCACTGATACTACACAGATTATCTAAACTGATCGATGAGACAAAAGAATGCATAAAATAAATTTTTGATATTTATCAGTATTCTCCAGTGGCCTGCTACGGTTGACAATTTCAGAGGTAGGATTGAGGTCGTTGAGTCAGAGTTGAATGAATTGGTTAAAAGCCATGATTACTTCAAGGATATAGAAGGAAAACAAGGAATTAGATTTGGTCAGCTTCAGGCTGAAATGTTACATATACAGAGACAAAGAGAGGATTTAGTGAAGAGTTTCTAGTTGGAAAAGGATTTGGTTGAGGTTCGGTTAGAATATATTTTAGGAATTATTTTTGATCTAGAAGACTATGAGCACCAGTTCTAGTCCCTGGAATAAACTTCATCATTTGACATGTTAGTGCATCATGACATTTTGTGTGCTCAGATGAGTTCGGTTGTGAAAGAGTGTAAGAGGAATCTTCCTATTATCAAGAAAAGGTATAAGAAAGTTTTTTTTGTAAAATCTCTTATTCTTATTTCATTATCTACATCAGATTGTATGGCCCTTTTCTATTGTGGAAAAAAGGGGGAGAGAAATTTAGGAAAAGAGAAATTGAAAAGCAATATCTAACTCGGGGATTTTTTTGGTTTTGTTTTGAATGTTTTGGATTTTTTTTCTATTTTGTTATTTTGCAATCAATGCGAAAGGGGGCTTGATTGTTTAGAGTATTGAGGAGATGATGACATTGGTGTGACATTAATTTTGAAACCCTTGTACTAATTGACTGCATGTATTGATTACATGTCTGTTGTCTGTCTGTATCGGATGGTTGTGCTTTAGTATGTTGTAGATTGAAATCGTTATATTCAATCTATTTTTGGTAATGGATTATCAAGATGGATGTCTTTATTTAGGATATTGATATATCCTTTTGGTACATCTTTGATATTCGATGAATGGATTAGTATGAAGCTTTTACAGTTGACATAATTGGTTGTGTTTCAGACTTGTTCTAGGTATTTTTCTTAGCTAGACATTCATGCACTATAGAAGATGCTTTTTCATATAATATTTATATTTTATTTTCTAGACAGGTTCTTGTTAGAATGTGAATTTAATGCTATAATTTTTTTTATCATTAGTGGTTGTCATTGATGTCAACATATCCTACGCATAGACGTGGATTGTTTATTTTAGTGCTTCGCTATAAGTTTGCACCAGATGATGTACTTTAAATATTTATTCTTATCCATGTCATTGTTGGTTCCATTTTTTGTGAAATATATTGTGGATCGTTTGTTTGGGTTCATTCCTATCTTAAAAGTTTGTTTTGTGCTTTTGTCAATGCATTTGTAATGTATAGATCCTATCCATTGGTACCAAATAACTGGGTGATGGCGTAACATGTTGTTATGTACAAGGCATGTTTTACTGAGCGAGGTCGTCCACATTTCATTCCTTACCACCATGGGAATGGTACAATATTACCTAAAAAAAATGGATTAGGTTGACTTTGTTGCTACCATGAGATGGTACAAAAGAGCGATGAATTTACTTGTTGATATATGCTTGATTACAAGTATATGCAAGGTGAATGTGAATCTGACAAGGGAAGATCTTTGTGTTGATGTACATGCAGGTTGATGCAGTCGGTAGTAAACTATTATATCTTTTATGTATTGTAGAGTATCAGGTATAGTGACCTTAGTGGTGGATTCAAATTTTATTTCTTATATTATAGGAGTGAGCCTACTTTGGCACTAAGCATATTTGTATTGGCAGTGATCTTGTTTGTATCGATAGTTAGTCTTTCTTGTTTCTGGGTAGTTTTCCCAACTAGAAGTGAGCCAAACAATAGTGATCAAACCAAAAGTGAGCCCTGTTAAAAATCACCTTAACCGATGTCACCTTAACTATTGTTCATTTCATTAGAATTAGTTTCTCCATGATTTTTTGCAGTTTGGGTTTCCACGTAGATTATGGTGTTCATTGTGTTGATGGTTCTCATCTTTCATGTTTTTATCGGTTATAAGTGTTTGATTGGTTTAAGTATTTACCAAATTAAGATAAGTGAAGGAAATTGTTTGTTTATAATTAACTCACCCCTCCATCAGTTATTTAGCCTGTTCAAAAATTGGTATTATAACTTTGGTTCCTTGGAGAGAGCTTAACGGCTTGAGGTAGATATGATGGACATAAATTGGACAATCCTATGTTTGATGGATCTGACTATAGTTTATGAAAAGAAAAAATGAGAGGACACATTATCTCAATTAGTTATACCACCTAGAAGAATGTTCCTCTAAATGGCCTCAATAATCAAGATGAAATCACAGTCTATGAGGAGAATGAAAAAGCAAAGTATGTAATTTTCAATGCTTTCTGAAAAATTGAGTTAACTAAGGTTATTTCATTGAAGTCTTCCAATAAATTTTGGGAAAAATTGAAAGATATTTATGAAGGTAATGATAGAGTTAAGTTGTCTAAGAAGCTAATAACCAAGCTTGTGATTTTGAGAATCTAAAAATGGAAGAAGGTGATGATCATAGAAGCTATTTTCGGAGCATTGACAATATAGTAAATGAAGTCAAGAATCAAGGAAGAAATATCACTGATGTAGATGTGATGGAAAAGATATTGATGTCCTTATCGAAAAGATACAATGCCAAGATATTGATGATTAAAGAAGTCTATGATCTAAAGAAGTTTACCAAAGAATAGTTGTTTGGCACCCTAATTGCGTTTGAGATGAGAAAGTTTGAAAAAGATGAACAGATCTGAGACATATTTCAAAGCCAAAAAGACAGAGGAGTATTTGAAAGATGAAGACTCAGATGAGATGGAAGTGAACTTTGCAAGGAAGCTCAAGAAAGGTACTAGCAACCACAAAGGTATGTTACCCCTTAAATGCTTTAGATATGCAAATATTGGTCATTTGGCTACTAGGTATCTAGAGAAAGGTCTTAGGTAGAAGTTGAAGAACTTCAATTAGAAAGCTTACTATGTTAGTGAAGATGCTAGTATTTTAGATGATGGGTCAAAAACAAAGGACTTTTTACTATGTGCTAAAGAAGAAGAAAAACTTGGATTTGATTTGTCTAACATTTTCCAAAAAATAGATGATAATTTTGAGACTGCTTTGTATGTTAGAATGAACAAAATGAAGGGTTGATTGATAGTGGTTATTTAAATTATATGGCTGGTGATAGAATAAAATTTGTAACACTTGAGAAGTATGATGGTTATCCTATTAGATTTGGTGATGATAAGGTAGCATACATTATTGATAGAGTTTTTATTACTTTTGATTGGAAGAAAAACACCAATAAAGTTTATTATGTGAAGGGGTTGTGTCATAATCTTTTGAGTCTTGGACAGATGAGTGAGAATGGCTGTGATGTTGTGTTCAAGAATGAAGGGTTGCAAGGTCCAAAAGAGATGTGGAACAATTATTGCAGTTCACAGAATGAAAAGAAAGAACATGTATTGACTTGGAGGAGCTAGAAAGGGATGTTTTATTATCTCGGATTGATGACAGTTGGCTCTGGAATCAAAGGGCGTATCACATCAATTTTGATAATTTGGTAAGACTTATAAATTCATCATGTGCAGTAAGAGACTTAACTAGACTATGTAAACCACACAATATTATCTGTAAAGGACGTGAGGAAGGAAAGTAGAGAAGAAATTCATTCAAGGAAAAATATTATTCTTTTACCATCTTCCTAGATCTAGTGCACACCGAACTGTGTGGTCCTACGAAAAAAAATAATTCTACAAGGTGAGAGATATTTTATACTTTTTATTTATGATTATTACTTATTATCTTAGGTTATATTTCTAAGAAAGAAATTAGAAGAATTTAAGAAATTCAAGATTTTTAAAGAAAGAGTTGAAAATGAATGTGGTGGAAAGATTAAATGTTTGATATCTGTTAAAGGAGGATAGTTTACTTCTAATTAATTTGAGAAATTTATTGAGAAAAATGGTATTAAATATAGTTTTCAGTTGCTAGAACAACACAACAAAATAGTGTAGTGGAAAGGGTGAATCAAATAATACATGAAGTCACAAGTAAAATGATCAAGGAAGCAAATTTATTGAAGGTTTACTAGAGAGAAACAGTTCATATAACTGTACAAACACTTAATACAGTTCATTAATAGAAGTACAGAAAGACATCATACAAACTATGGTATGGGAGAGTACCTATAGTGAAATATTTCAAATCTTTTCGAAGTAGATCTTACATTCAGAGAGATGAGGACGATATTGGCAAGTTTGACAACAGAGAAGATTAAGGTATATTTATGGGATATTCTACCAAGAGAAACGTGTATCGGTGTTACAATAAGAGATTGAATAAGATTTTTGAAAGTGCAAATGTGAAGGTTGATGAAGGCTTACAGAAAACTCTTGAGAAAAAACTTGAATATGAATTTGATATAGAGGACAAAGGAAAAGAAGACAAAAAAGAAGAGGAAGAGACAAGGTAAACTCCAACATCTACAACTAAGACACCAAAGTATGTACAAAGAAATCATTCTAAGAATCAGATTATTTGTGATAAGAATAGAGGTATTGTTATAAGATGTAGAACACCACAAGAGAAAGTTTTGTTGTGTTTACTTTAAAAAATTTGAGCCTAAATCTATAGAAGAAGCATGTAATGATCAAAATTAGATAAGTTAAATGAAAGAAGAATTGGATCAGATAGAGAAGAATCAAACTTGGGAACATGTTCCCTGATTGATTAACAATAATGTGATTGGTACAAAAGGGGTTTGTAAGAACAAACTAGATGAAAATAGCAAGGTAATAAGAAACAAGAAAAAAATGGTTTGCAAGGGTTATACTCAGATTGAAGGAATTAATTTTGATGAGACTTATGCCCCTATTACCCGGATGGAAGCGATTCAGATATTCTTAGCATTTTCAGCGTATAAAAACTTCAAGCTCTATCAAATAAAAGTTAAGTTAGAGTTTTTGAATGGAGAATTGAAGGAAGAAGTTTACATTGAACAACCACAAGGTTTCAAGCCTAGAAAGGATCCATATGTTGTGTACAGATTAAAGAATGTATGGTATGGATTGAAGCAGGCACCTAGGGCCTAGTATGGCCGATTAGGTACCTAATTGGGAAAGGATTTTGGAAAGGATAAACTAATAATATTACAAGATTTATTTAGGTCAGATTTTAATTTTGTGGTTTATGTTGATCAAATTACTTTTGGAGGAGAAGATGATTATTGCAGGGACTTTGCAGAGGAAATGAAGAAGGAATTCAAGATGTCTATGATTGGGTAGTTGAATTTATATCTTCGATTGGAGGTAAAATAGAACATTACAAAAAATTTCATCTTAGTCCAAGTATGTTAAATAATTGCTGAAGAAGTTTGGTTTAGAGAATTCTAAACTGGATATAACTTGACTAAAGAAGATGACTCACTAAAGGCTAATGAAAGTAAGTATAGATCAATGATTAGAAGATTGTTGTATTTAACTTCTACTAGACCATATATTTTGTATGCAATATGTATGGTAGCTAGATTTTAGCAAGACATGAAAGAGTCACATGTTATAGTTGTAAAGAGAATTTTATGATATTTGAAAGGAACATAAGAGTTTGGATTATGGTGTCAAAAAGATTTAGATTTTACGCTGACAACTTATTTTGTTGCTGATTGGGTTGGATGTTTAGATAACTAGCGATGTACTAGTGGTGGAGCTTATTTCCTTGGCTCACAGTTGGTTGCTAGGTCAAGAAAGAAGCAAGATTCTATAACATTATCAATTGCTAAATCAAAATGTATTGCAGCATCATCATGTTGTACTTAGGTATTATAGATGAAACAAACTTTAGAGGATATAGAGATAACCTTTGGTGAGCCAATTTCAATCATGTGTGATAATATCAATGCTATAAATATTTCAAAGAATCGTGTACAACATTCTGGGAAAAACAAATCTATTAGATATCACTTCTTGAGAAAGAAGATATTAGAGAAGGAGGTTTAACTTGAGTATGGGCCTACAAACGAGTTGATTGTAGACATTTTTACAGAACCTTTGTGTAAGGATATATTCAAGTATCTCAGGGGAGAGTTGGGTATTCTGTCACTTCTTAATGTTTAGTAATGTACTCGTATGGCCATTGGTCCAGTGCATTTCATGTGTATTCTTTTCTAGAGAAAATCTTGGTGGCTTCCTCTCAAGCTTAGCAAAGTATGTTAGTAAGGGGGAGTTTAACCCTTTGTCATTATTGTCAAAGAGGGAGAAACAAAGTGGAGAAGAATAGAGAACCGTGATGCTGATATCTTTTGACAGTGAGTTGTTTTCTTTATTATTGATGAATGTTTCCATCAATGACAAAGGGAGAGATTGTCATAATGAGAAGTTGATTCTATAATGTTTTTGGTCATCAATAGTTGTCATTGATGGAAACATATCCTATGATTAGATGTGGATTCATTATTTTAGGTCTGTAGTAGAAGCATGCACCAGATGATGTGCTCTAAATATTTACTCTTATACATGCCAGTGTTGGTTCCATTTGTTGTGCAACATATTGTGGATCGTTGGTCCGGGTTCGGTCCTATCTTAAAACATTTTTTGTTCTTTATTCGATGCATTTATAACATATAGATCCTATCTATTTGTATCAAAGCTCTCAGTTATGGTGTAACATTTTGTTATGTATGAGGCATGTTGTATTGAGCGAGGTGATCCAGGTTTCATTCCTTACCACTGTACGAATGGTTTGGTGTGACCTATTTCAAATTGGATTAGGTCGACTATGTTGTTGGCATAAGATGGTATAAAAGAGAAATGATTTTACTTGTTGATATGCGCTTGATTGCAAGATATGTGAAGTGAATAAAACTCAGACAAGAGAATATTTGTGTCTTGATGTACATGCAAGTTGATGCAATCAGTAGCATATTGTTATATCTTTTCTGTATTGCAGAGTATCGATGAAAGTGACTTTAGTGATGGATTCAAATTACATTTCTTATATTCTTGTAGTGAGCCTACTTTTGTAGTTAGCATATTTATATTAGCAGTGAGCTTGTTTGTATCAGAAGTTAGCCTTTCTTGTTTCTAGGTAGTAAAATCAACTAGAAGTGAGTCAAATAGCTGTGAACAAACTGCTAGTGAGGCGATATAAAATTAACCTTAACCATTGTGACCTTAATCAGTGCTCATTTTATGATAATTATAAGGTTCTTTATGGTTTTTCCCAGTTTGGGTTTCCACGTAAATTCGGGTGTTCATTGTAATGATGGCTTTGTGCTTTCATGTTTGTATCAATTATAAGTTTCTGATTAGTTTAAGTATTTACTAGACTAACATAAGTGAAGGAAATTATTTCTTTATAATTGATTCACCCCCCCTCTAAGTTATTCATCTTGTTCAACAATTCTATCTAATTTTATCCTTTGATGGGCGGTTCAAAACTGTTGTTGATCAAGGCATGGTCTTAGTTATGGCCTCCCCATCAACCCAAAACATGGTTCTCTTTAGGTGTTTGCAATATGTGACGTACTTATCTTATGTATGACCTATCTTTGGGTCCTACGGTAATGTGGAGTTAAGTTTTCATATGTATGACTTATTTTGTACTTCTGGTGCTAGTATTTTAAACTATGATGTAATATCTTTTTTAACTCAAGATGACATGTTTTGTGGCTAGGCCAACACATGTAATTCAAATGTTTTTGATGTGTAGAAAATATGGGAGAATGTTGAAGGTGATGTGATTCAAATGTTTCTTTGCATCATGGGTGGTAATATGTACGAGCAAAAGTAAGATCAAAGGTTATTATGAAGACATAAATAAGGTTTGCGATAGAAGGAATTTTTCAATTTGTAAAAGGGTAAGGATGGGCTGGAAGAAAACCAAGGGACTAATTTCCTCTTGTAGATTCTATACGTCTAGTGGTTGTATCAAGCATTGATATGTTGATCTTTTAGTGCAATGACAACCACACTTTTAAAAAGTGGTATCAAATCTTGGTCACAGGTTCGAATCCCCTCAGGTAATTTTGAGGGGTAGATTGTTGGAAAAATGGTCAATGCTCCCCTCAGGATTCATGACAAGGGACTAACTGCCTCCTGTGGATTCTATAAGTCTAGTGGTTATATCAAGCATTGATAGGTTGATCTTTTGGTGCAATGACATCTACACTTGTAGAAAACTTGTTACCAAATTTGTTGCATTCAAATGCAACTGTGATTTCATCTAGAACTGTTTCATGCATATGCAAATGCAACTATTTCAGTTTACATTTTGTCTATAATATATTTTCGTACAAATTTTTGTATTAGGATAGTTAGCCCAAATGATAGTGAGTCTACATGGAGTGAGAAAACTGGTAGTGAGCCCTTGTAAAAATCACCTTAAGTGGTGTTCTTTTCATGAGAATTAGTTTCTCTGGAGTTTTTCCCACCTTGGGTTACCATGTAAATTCTAGTGTTCATGGTGTTTATGTATTTATGTTTTTATGTCCATATCCGTCATAAGTTTTTGATTGCTTTAAGTATTTATCAGTTCAATAAAGTTCATGAAAAAGATTCTTCTACATAGAATCTTGAAATAACTGATTCACATACCCTCTTAATTATTCGGTCTGTTCAACACAATATTCTTTCTTGGTAGTGAATGGATAAATTTCCTTTCATTTTATCAGTGAATGGAAATGAATGGGGGAAGTTTTTTTAATTTCTGAATAAGAATCAAATCATAATTGAATGGAGAACTTTAAGATACAAAACACACCACATATATTAGTGAAGTAACACAAATTTTATCATGAAAAATTTAATGAGGGAAAAACCACAATGGGAGTCGAATCACACTAGATATAAAACAAGTGTTACAATATTTTCACTAAGGTGCATAGCCTAAGGAAGCTTACTCATCATGGAAAAGACATATAGAGAAAGATATTAATAAGAGAACCTATTGATAAGAGAGAATATATTAGAATAGGATATATTAAGGTTACAATGACAAATAAAGTATGAACTATTGTAGAAGAACCATCTATCATATGGTGACGTTTTAGTTTATTTTTAGCACAATTGTTCCTTTAAATTGACTCTGCACATTACATCCTCTACTAATTTTAGTCATATATGTTACTTTCTCAGAATGATACACACACATATACACACATGTTGGAATTATTAGGTGCTGAGGGGGGGGTTAATTAGTTCAAATAGGTAATAAAAAAATTCAACCACTAATGTAAATAATTTCTGAGTTACTTTCCAAACCACAGAGTATATAAGTGATGCAAATACATAAAAGAAAGTAATATCAAGCATCCACAAACTCATCACACATGACACATTAATTTTATCATGGAAACCCTGTGTTAGAGGGATAAAAACATGGTGGGGATGACACCCTCAAGCCCACCACTACAGTAAATGAGTTTGCCTAGTTAGGAGCTACAAATACCCTTTTCTGAGGGTTTATCATGTTAGGAGTGAGTACTAGACTGCTAGGAGTACAATAAGATTAGTTATGGTCTACCTCGCTAAAGGAATTCAAACCTCAATAAAGAAGTTGTCCTGTTAAAGGATTTACACATAGAAACTCTTAAAGTTCACTGGGTTAAGGGATTTTTCTTACTATAACTATTAGGGAACAACAAGATGACTGATCTAGATGTAGCACCGATTGCTTGTCAGATCCAATATGTACTCTCTACTCTATAACTGCTCTCTTCTATCTGTCTATCAGCTTTCTGATCGCAACCTCAAATTAAAATTAGAAAACCTAATCGCATGACCCACAATAACAACTACAACTTAATTTCATTATGAGCAGTTCCCAATATATACACAACTTGCACTGACATCAAACACACCAAAAGTGATCTTCAAATACTTTCCCGCGAAAGTGCCACGTGCCAAGGTGATGATCTTGATGAATAAAATGATTTATCATGACTGAATTAGATCAAAATAAGAACTCCAAGTTATATCTCCAAAGTAGTCAAACACATTTTGACTTCTCCAATGCAACACCTCGAGTCCATGTTAAATGATAACATCGGTCACATAAATGTCAAAACATTGAATTCATAACCTATATTGAATGTTATTATATAATTAGATATCATCGCACATACTATACCTATTAGGAATAATAGTCCACCACCACAACTAAGAGGTGGGGTGAATCAGTTGTGAGACAGATTATCAAACATTAAACTTTATAAAATAAAGCTTTAATCCACATGATTATATAGTAAATGCAACACCATAACACAATCCTTTATTGTCGAGGAAACCCTGTTAAAGGTAAAACCCCGGTGGGAATTAGCACCCACAAATAATGTACTGAGAGTATATTAACCCTGCTAAAAGATTTAGCCCTATTAGGATTCAAGAGAACAACAGGCTCACTGCCTAAAGAAGGTTAAATCCACCTTAAGGACTTACTGTCCCAAATACAAGTGTATATGAAATATACAATCCAGTGAACTATCTGATAGCAACTGTCTTTTCTTGATCAGTTCCAGTGAAGTCTCTTAATCACAACCTTTGCTCTACATCTAGCAGAATTTGCACAAAGAAGCTTGCAGCTGCTACAATTCATTGTTACCACACACTCCACAAAAGAAAACAATGTTCTTTTATACAGGTTTATAATAAGCAATTAGGTCAGTGAATTAAGACTTACCTAATGCACAAATAATTACATAACCCCTTGCTATGATATACATGGTACCTATAAAAAGTAAACATTAATTACAATCCATCAAATATGTAAAGGTTGAGTCAGTTGATTGGATAATATAAGCAGAAGGCAGATAAGGCTGAGAAGAGTAGTAAAGAACTGTGAAGTGGTCATTGCTTGATGGATTTCCAAGCAGATCTGAGAGATAGAGATGATAATGGAGGCTAGACAGTGAATTAGCATTTGAGAAAAAGTGGATTTGTATTTGCAAAGTGAGTTGTATGTTTCAGATCAAAACTATGTTTACTTTCTAACCATTGTATCAGTCAAAATCCTTTAATCAAGGTTGACCTAACAAACATTTTGTAAATCTTTTAATCAAGGTGACATTCTAATGGAATGATCTAATTCCTCAAACAAGGTTCACTTTTAATAGGGTGATTAAATCCTTTAATAGGATCATACCTAACAATGTGTATTGTAACCTTTAACAGGGTTGGTGTTAGGAATAGTCCCAAGAGATAACTGAGAGGGGTGAATCAATTATCTACTAGTTTTAATTCTTTTCTCCAATTAAGTACAAAATAACATTAAGCATAAATACAACAAGATAACACAGAATAGAACACAATTTTGGTTACGGGGAAACCAAAATAGGTAAAAACCCCGGTGGGAATTAGCACCCACAAAGAACTGCACTAGAGTATAATGATCCATGTTAGAAGATCTTACAACCCTGTTAGGAGTTGATCTTTACAATGCAATAAGTACAGTGACCTTGTTAAGGGTCAGACCCTGTTAGGAGTCTTTTACAAATAACCATGTTAGGGGTGAGGACACACTGTGCAAGAGAACACTGCTAAAATGATGAAGGCTGCAACCTTTTGTAAAACATGTATACACTATATCTGATAATGAACTATTTGAGTAGACCTCATGTCTTGATAAGTTCCAGTGACTTGTATACACTCTCTGCTTCTTCACATAGATCTTCAACTGATGAAAGATGTGTCTTTACTGTCTCAATATGACTGGCATTCTTCTCTGCTCTCTTTCACACTTCTCGATCATAAATGAACTGGTATATGTATCTTCCTCAAAAGATATGATCATGTCGGTTGTAGGAAACTCTTCAATAGCTTTCTTGTCAGCTAAACTGAGCACGCAACATAATTAAAACCATGCAACTCAAAATGAATAGACGCATCACTTCACATAGTCGGCTCCACCAAAATCACTCAAATGTCACACTTCAGATGAAACATGTTTAGCGCCTTTGGTTAATCATCTTTGACTCATAACTAAACATGAATCCGAACATGCATATCCCAAACATAAGCACAACTGAAGAATCAATAAAATTACTGTAGGCTCTTAAAAACGTTCCTCTGAAACTGTGGCTGGTAAACAGATCAACATAACTCAACTGTAACTGAACATCTGAATCTGCGTGTATGAACATGGTATAATAATTATGTCTCCAACATAAAAACAACCGCGCAAGGCTCCAACATATCCATACTGAAAAGTGAATATAGTATACTGTTGTATACTATATGTTGTCATCAATGACAAACATACAATCAACTATTTGCACAAAGGCGAATATCCAACAGTTGGATCCTCACAAAGCTCACTTCAGAAGAGTGAAAGATTGGTAGCATGTTACTGGTGGTTTTTCCCATATTGGCTTTCCACGTTAAATCCTAGTGTCATACTTGTGTGAATGTTATTTGATGTATTTATTATTAAGAGTTTTATATTCTGCAAGTTGACTACTTTAGGATAGTGGACTGCAAGTTTATGTTACTAATCATATGCTATAGAGACTGACTGGAATGTTGAGTATATTTTAGTTGGTTGAAATGTTTAAAAGTTCAATTGGTACATCCAAACCTGAGGATAACTGGTTCACCCCCCTTCTCAGTTATTCTGAATCATTCTAACAGTCCGTGAGGTATTTTAGCATATGTCTGTAACTCATACTTTGAAATATAATATACAGTGATTGAGTTTTTGGAGCAAGATATTATTTTACTTGTTTAGTCTTCTTTTCCTTTTCTGCATCTCTGAGTACAACATAAGTGATTGATGAAAGTAATCTTGTGAATGTTATCATTCCTGATTGTTTTGTCTCATATAAGTACCCATTTGCTGGAGTGTCTGTTTGTTTGCAGGTTATAGTATGGGTTTATGCTTTGAAGGTTGTTTAAGTGAAAGGCTATTTTCCTTAATAGTTTCATTTTAGACCTTACTATGAAACATTTATGCAAGCCTATAAATGAAGTTTGTACCTGCCATTAAGTCAGATAATACCAAGCCAACTCTTAGTCATTTAAATTTGTGTTTCATGACAGTTTGGTGTATCACCTAGTACGATGGAGCTTTTCTTCATTTTATTGTTATGTAGAAGTGAATCCCAAGTTATGTCATATTGTTAATCTTTAGAGCTTAATAGGGTGCATAACAATATGTTCTAATTCTTCCTACATAGCTTTAGTCCAAGATTCATCTTTACATGCCTCATCAGTAGTTTATGGTTCAACTTGAGAAATCAAACAAATTTCATTTGTTAATCTTGATCTTGTCATCATGCCTTTATTTTTATTGCTAATAACTTGATCTTTAGGATGGTTCTTTTTAACATACCCCGGTGTCTTAGGAATTTTAGTAGAATAATTTGAGTCATCCTCACATACCTCAATCTCATTATCAATCTCAAAAGGTTCTTGATTTGCAGTAACCTCTTTGTTCTCTATAGTTTGGTTACAGTCAAACATTCTTTCCTAAATCTGGGACTTCTTATCAATCCTCACATTAGCACTTTCAATCATCTTCCTCAATCTTAGATTAAAAAATTCATAAGCTTTGCTCTTAGTGGAATAACCAAGGAAGATTCCTTCATCACTTCTAGCATCAAAATTACCTATCTCATCATCTTTTTTTATTTAGCATTTACAAAATATTATGAAATATTTCAAAGTAGGAATATGATTAAACCATAATTCATACGGATTCTTACATGTACCTTCTCTTATATTAATTCTATTCAAAGTATAACCAAACAGTACCAAGAACTTCTCTCCAATGAACATGTGATACATTTCCTTCAAGAAACATAGTTCTTGCAGCATCCAATATTGTTCTATTTCTTTGCTCTGCAATCCCATTTTGTTGTGGTGTCCTATGAGTGGATGTTTGTCTGTATATTCCATGCTCCTTCGTAGTAGTTATTGAATAAATCTAAAGTAAACTCTCCACCTCTATTTGATCTTAAACATTTTATCTTTAAACCAGATTCATTCTCAACTTTTTCTTTGAATATATTTGGTGCAAGAGAACCCAATGCAACTCAATAAAGAATTCATCTTCTTTGTGACTCATAGGGGTTCTTGTGGATGTCTAGATACTAATAGGAATCCAACCAATCCATTGATCCAATTTGGAAGGCCTGGTTCCAAGTATTGACATTTATAAGTCACTTGGTCAACCATAGTCAAAGGATCCCAAAACATTAGGATTTAGGATATTTATATTTTTTTATGTTCTTTTGGTCATAAATGAACCATAGGTTCATATTTTGTAACAAAATTGCACTCCTAGTGCAAAAATGCAAAAGTTATCAAAATTGTCAAAAGTTGTCATGCAACTTTTTGAGCAAATTGACAACTTCTTGCTTATTTGTCTAAATGACATCCCCAGCTACTAGATTGTTTAAAAATCAGTTCTAACCAATGGGGAAGGCCTTCATACATCCCTTACAGGTGGGTGGAAGGAAGATTGATGTAATTTTGTTTCCAATTAATAAAATAAACCCATTTTTCCTTACATTTTCATTGTTACAGACGATTGTAAGGACATGTACGACATCTGATCTATGAAAAAACTATCATCTTAGATTCCTATGTGTCTTAGCTTCCGTATGCATTTGATCTGGTGATTAGATCTGTTCTCTAACTCAACTTATTTGTATTTTAGTCTCTGATACTTTGGTTTGACTCTATTACCTAGGGTTTTGCTTTGTTTCTTCATTTATAAGCATCTCCACCATGGGAATTTGACAAACTATGGTGTAATTCTCCCTTGTATTATGCCCTTAGAGATTCTACAAGTTATTTTGGTGACTATACAAGGAGATGGGAGAAACAACAAGCCCTAGGTGTATATCCTCATGTATGCACCTTTCCTGAATATACACAGTACTGTGTAACTCTCTGAGAACAAAACAACAAGGGCTCAAATTGTGGATCTAGCATTTTTTTAGAATCCTCTAAGTGTTCCAAATGGTTTGGGAAGGAGAAGACATCAAGATTTGGTTCTTCCTTCACAAATGGAGGCCTAATTAGCCTTTTGGTACAGAACAAAATCAGTAAACTTCCTCTCTGGTCTTGACCTTTAGATCTTGGTGCTTAAATTATACCCTAATCTCCATAAAGGGTATTTGTATCTGTGATCAATTTGCCAAGTCATTTGAGACTTTAAAGAGTTAAGTCAGTTTTTCAGTCCATTTAGGGCTACAAGCAGTTTGGAGGCTTATAGAAGGAACCCTCATTAGCAGAATTCCCTAAGGTCTCTCAATAGGTGTGACTTTTTTGTTTGGTCCTAGAATCAACCTTGAAAAGTTGGTTCAACCCCTATAAGCATGCCTTGTCATTTCCCCTTTGGGAACCAAGTTTGGTATGCATCCTTAAGAGATAACATGAAATAGTGTGACAACCATCTTGAACTAGTAGTTGTGCCTTTGTTTCAAGGTGATGGATGGTAGTTTGAAGATGTGTTGGATGATTTTTTGAAGGTGTAAGTCTAGACCCCAGAGGCTTGGTGTCTTGAAGAGCCTTGTAGAACATTTTGGAGGAAAAATTGTCCTAATTCTTTTCATCTATCCTAGTACCTTATATCAAGTGGTATTAGAGCACCTAAGATCCTTAGGTCAGAAGTTTGTTAACACCATGTCAGGAGATGAAGATGGAGGGTTGTCAACAAGGATGACCAATGCAAAGATAGTAAAGTACTTGAGGGAACAGAAACGAAGACTAGATGAACAAAGAGACACAAAGAGGCAGCTAGTGTGGCAAGAGAAGGAAAAGCTTAGGGAAGAGCTTTCCAAGAAGAGTAGTGGAAACTATGAAGATGTTGAGGAAGGGAGTGAGGAAGAACCCCTTGAGAAGGAAGAAGAACTTCCTGTAGATCAGAGGCTACTAGTGAAGACTCTAAAATCTATGGAGAGGAGAACCATGGATGTCAACCTTGATTTGCATACATATGATGGGAATATGGACCCAGATGCTTCTATGGATTGGGTGTATGCCCTCTCAAGTTCCTTTGATTGTGAAGATATCCATGAGAATTAGAGGATAAAGATTGCTAAGTCAATACTAAAGGGCTTTGCACTCACATGGTGGTACTTCACTCAAGATGAGAGGGTGAAGAGTGGAAAACAACAAATCACCACTTGGAAGAAGATGGTGACCATAATCAGGGAAGCATATGTCCCTGAGGGCTATGAAGTCAAACTCCATAAAAGGAGGATGAGTTGAGAGA
This sequence comes from Thuja plicata, assembly GCA_018584345.1. Classification (NCBI taxonomy): domain Eukaryota; kingdom Viridiplantae; phylum Streptophyta; class Pinopsida; order Cupressales; family Cupressaceae; genus Thuja; species Thuja plicata. The sequence continues at coordinate 1,369,730 of MU227301.1, forward strand.
AAAGGAAATGAGTATATCAACCTATACTGAGGAATTCCAAAGGCTTGTCATGAAATCTAAGATGGCAGAGCCATAATGTGTAAAGCTTGTAAGGTATATGCAAGGCTTGAAAATTTCAATCCAAGAAAAACTAAGCCTAACCAGCATTACCACAATTCAATAATGCTTTTAATTGGATTTAAAGGTAGAAGACATGTTTAGAAGGAAACAAGAACAAGGTAATAGGGCAAAGGCAATAATTACAACAAGAGTTTTAGAGGAAGAGGTAATTCTTGGAATAAGGGACAGTCAAGCAATGACAACAAATTCATGGAGCAGAACTAAAGAACCAAAGAACAAGGAGAGCCAAGTACTAGAGGAGGCTTTAGAGGCAGAAGACCTTTTGGCAGGGGTAAAGGAAGATCTAATGAGACTTTAAGGTTTTATAACTGCAACCAATTGGGCCATCATGCAGGAAGATGTCCTGAGAAAATGAACAACAATTAAGGAGAAAGAAGAACACAGTTGGTCCAAGAGGATAAGCAGAAACTAGAGGCAAAAGAAGGAATAGTCTTGATGATGAGACATGCTTTCTTACAGGTTCCCCAGACTCAAGAGCCACCCCAAAGAAAGAATTTATTCAGAACAAGGATCAAATGCCAAGGAAAGGTATGTAACTTTTTAATTGACTCTGGTTCAACATAAAATTTAGTTTCTAAAGAAATGATACAGAAGTTAGGATTATCTAAGACACTCCATCCTTTTCCTTATCATGTCTCTTGGCTTACAAAAGGGAAACAAACATTAGTGACTTAGCAAACTGTGGTAGAATTCTCTCTAGGATATTTCAAATACAAAGTCTTGTGTGATGTAGTAGAGATGGATGCTTTCCATCTTCTACTTGGCAGACCATGGCAATATGATATGGATGCCACATATAGTTGTAGGAAGAATATCTACACCATTGTCAGAGATGGGAAAACTTATACCATGAATCCACTTTTTGGTCCAAAAAAAGAGAAAGAACCCACTTTGATTATTATTGGGGAGAAGGAAATGGTAAAAACTTTCAAGGAGTCTAAGAAGGAGAGCTATATCTTGGTCATGAAACCTAAAGACAAAGAAGAATATGACAAAACAGTGCCCATACTAATAGAGGTCAAAGAACTATTGAAAAAATACAGTGATGTGGTGACTAACAATTTACCCCCTTCCTTCAACCCTTAAGAGATATTACTCATCAAATTGACCTAATACCCGGTGCTTCTTTGCCTAACAAAGCACCCTATACAATGACTCTAGACCAGAATGCTGAAATCTCAAGACATGTCCAAGAGATGTTGACTAAAGGTCTGATAAAAAAGAGTCTAAGTCCTTGTGTAGTTCCATCTGTCTTGCACCCAAAAAGATGGAAAATGTAGACTTTGCATTGATAGAAGAGCCATAAGCAAGATAAAAATAAGATATAGATCCCTTATTGCAAGGATTGAAGATCTTTTTGATCAACTTATGAATTCTTGTTAATTTTCTAAAATAGATCTAAAATTTGGCTACCACCAAATAAGAATTAGACTAGGGGATGAATGGAAGACTACATTTAAAACAACTGAAGGCTTATTTCAATGGTTTGTGATGCCATTTGGGCTAAGTAATGTCCCAAGTACATTCATGAGGTTCATGAATGAAATTTTCATTGACTTAATTGGAAAATTTGTTGGCATTTACCTTGATGATATACTGATTTTTAGTAGCAGCAAGGAAGAACACTTAAATCATCTGGAGCAGGTGAGAAGGAGACTTCATGAACACAAGTTGATCATCAATTTGGAAAAATGGACATTCATGCAGAGGGATCTTATCTTCTTGGGGTTTTTCATCTCTTAAGGAACATTGAAAATGGATCCTAGAAAAGTGTAAGCCATTGTCAATTGGCCTACTCGAAGAAATCAAGGTGATGTAAGAAGCTTCCATGGTCTTGTGACATTTTATAGGAAGTTCATTAAAAACTTCAGTCTTGTATGTGCTCAAATGTGAGACATAATTAAGGGTGGCAAGAAAACAAAGTTTGCTTGGAAAAATGAAGCTAATAATGCTTTTGACTACTTGAAGAATAGAGTGGCCCAATATCCTATCTTGATTTTGCTTGATTTCAAGAAGGTATTCACCATTGAAATGGATGCTAGCAACTTAGCCACTGGTGTTGTCCTAAGTCAAGAAGGGAAACCTATAACTTTCTTCTCTGATGAACTAAATGATGCTAAGAAAAGGTATTCCACTTATGACCTTGAACTTTATGCAGTAGTGCAGGCTCTCCAAAAATGGAGGCACTACCTTCTACTAAAGGATTTTGTTGTCTATACTGACAACCATGCATTGAGTTTCAAAAATTCTCAGGAAAAGTTGAGTGTTAAGCACATAAAATGGATGGAGCAATTGCAGGCCAACACATTCACTATAAAACACAAAAAGGGACAAGAAAACAAGGTTTTTGATGCCCTCAGTAGAAGGGTTGGTCTGATTGAAGAAATTCAACTCTAGAGCATTGGGATTGATGCCTTGAAACATATTTATGCAGGTGATCTAGATTTTGGAGAATCGTTTGAGGTTTGTTCACAACTTGTAGGAAAGTATCATACTGATTTCTCTGAATTTCTCACTCAAAATGGTCTTTTGTTCAAAGGTTCTCAGATTTGTATACCTAGATGTTCAATGAGGCTAAATATAGTAAAGGAAAAGTATTGTGGTGGCATGAGTGGTCATTTTGGCATTGACAAAACTCTGGATCTGATTAAGAGAAGTTACGTTTGGCCCAAAATGACAAATGATGTCAAGAAATTTGTCAAAGTCTATAATATCTGTCAGCAAGCTAAAGGTGTATCTACAAATCATGGACTATACCAACCTTTTCCTATACCTACTAGGCCTTGGGATTCAATATCCATAGACTTTGTTATGGGACTACCTAGAAGCAAACAAGGTTTTGATAGTGTGTTTGTCATTGTCTATAGGTTTAGCAAAATGGTGCATTTTGTTCCTTGCAAAACCAGAAATGATGTCTCCCACATTGCACATATCTTCTGTAAAGAATTTGTCCGAATTCATGGCTTACCAAAAACAATAGTCTCAGACAGGGATGTAAAATTTCAAGGACATTTTTGGTGAACACTTCACACAAAGTTGGGGACAAATTTGATCTACAATTCAGCATATCACCCACAAACTGATGGTCAAACAGAAGTGGTGAATAGATCACTTGGGAACCTCTTAAGGTGCTTAACAAAGCAACACAATCAGAGTTGGGATGTAATCCTTCCACAAGGAGAGTTTTCTCTGAATGGTTCTCTCAACAGATCCACTAGAAAAACACCGTTCCAAACAGTATGTGGTCTGCATCCCAGGGGTCCATTGGATCTTGTAGACTTACCTTTAGATTTCAGAGTCAGTGCTCAAGGAGAATAATTGACAAAAATAATTGCACAAGTGCAAGAAGAAGTCAAATGAAAATTGCAGTAGACTACTCAAAAATATAAAGAACATGTAGATAAGTGAAGGAGCGAGGTTCATTTTCAAATTGGGGACAATAACTGGGCATATCTCAAGAAAGAGAGGCTACCTAAGGGAAGATACTCCAAGTTGCACATGAAGAAAGTAAGACCATGCACAATCTTACATAAAATGGGTGAAAATTTCTATGGAATCTCTCTTCCCCCCACATTTTCTATTTCTACAATATTTAATGTGGAAGATCTAACCCTTGATAAGGGTGATGTAGATAATAATGATGCAGGTAGATCTATTCATCCGGACACACATTATGTTGCAGATTATGTTACAAACCTACCTCCTAGCAAACAAGTAAAGTTGGAGACTGTTAGGGATTTTTCTTGCATGAATCACAGTGCTTGAAATGTCTATCTGAAAGTTATACCTTCTAATTCTGATTCAGAGACAAGAAAAGCCTAATTACTAAGGATTGGATAATATCCTTCTTCGTTTTTGAGCTCCACATATGCTCAGGCAGGTTTTACCTCTTAAAATTGTTGTTAACATAGTATTTGTTGATGTGGACACTGATTAGCTACGTACCTTTATTGGACCAACTTATGAATTATCTTGCTGATGACCAAGCATAACCATAAACAAGATATGACCATACAAATCATAGTTATTAACATAACAATAACCAGTGATACCAGGATTCTCATCCTTCTTCCTTTTCTTTATAGGAGGGATAACCTAGTTGATTCACTCTTCAAGGAATCAATACTATGGACAGTGTCCTGCTGACAGGAGTCCTTTAAACAAGTTCAGCTTATATGTTCTTAGTAA
>MU227301.1:1377612-1394759 GCA_018584345.1 Thuja plicata
GACATGTGCTAATGTAATATTCAGCTCCTAACAAGGCTAGGTCTCCTAACAGGGACACTATACTTTTAGTACATATTTTTGGGAACCATCCCCATCGAGGTTTTCCCTTGGCCAGGGTTTCCTCGACAACATTTCATGGTGTTATGATTTATGTGTTGTGTGCTTATGTTTTTTTCATTTCAGTAATTATATGGTTATGTTGGAAATTATTAAGTTCCTGTTTAAAGTGTTGTAATCCCAAGTCACTCCCCTCTCAATATTACTTCATCCTAACAATATCATCATCATCAGAAACACCTTCACTAGCATAGTAACATTCCTTATCCTTGGAATACTTAGGTCTATAAAACTTAGATTTATGTTTAGGAACCCTTGTAGGACATCTAGATGCAAAATTACCTATCTTATTGCATGAAAAACATTTCAGAGGTAACTTTCCTTTAAAATTACCCTTTCCTCTCTTTTCTCTTCTACCAATGAGGGCCACAATTTCATCTAACTTCCTTTCTTCATCATGTATCTTTTCCCAATCATCAACATATTCACCAAGCTCTTCTCGTAAGTCACTTCTACTGGTGCGCATCTCTGATAAAGTCTTTTTATTATTATGTGTAGTCACCTTGAATGTCGTCTCAACCTTAGGTAATGAATCTCCCAGCTCGGTGGCCTCAAAAGTAGTTAATTTTGCAATCAACATCTCTCTATTGAAGTTCGTCATCAAAGGTATGATTTCTTATATAGCTTGCACTTTAGTTTTGTAAACAGGTGTAAAAGATCTAAGAATTTTTGTGATCACTTATTCCTCATTGTATGTGCCTCCAGAGTTTCTAATGCCAATAAAAAACCTCAGTAACTCTTTGTACATATGCTCTAATATTCTCATCGTCTTTCATTTTTAGATTTTCCATCCTTTTCTTTCATTTCTGCAACTTTACCTGCTTAGTAAACTTATCTCCTTCATAGAGTGCTTTCAATCTTGACCAAATTTTTTGTGCTGAATCCAAATATTGAACCTCTATGAATTCACCTTCAGAGAGTGCACTAATTAATTCTTTTCTTGCAACCATGTTATAAGAAAACAACTTCTTTTCTTCACAAGTAGCTTTATCTAGTTCATCTTCAGCCTTGACCAGCTCATCTTTCTTTGCAGTCATCCAATAGTCAATTCCCAAACACATAAATTGAGTTATCATCTTATTCTTCCAATTGTCAAGGTTTTCGGTATCAAACTTCAGACTATCCTTCCTATAGTATGCCATTTTCAGGATCATCTCAAGCTGTTAAGATTTCTCTCTAAGGACCATAAGCTCCGATATCAATTGTTAGGAATAATAGTCCACCAACATAACTGAGGGGGTGAATCAATTGTGAGACAGATTATTAAACATTAAACTTTATAAACCAAAATTTTAATCCAAATTATAACATTGTAAATGCAACACCATAACACAATCCTTTGTTGTCGACGATACTCTATTAAAGGTAAAACCCTGGTGGGAATTAGCACCCACAAATAGTGTATTGAGAGTATAGTATCCCTACTAAAAGATTTAGCGATGTTAGGAGCTTATTAATGCATTTCAGTACATAGTCCCTTTTAAAGGACATACACTGTTAGGACTCAAGAGAACAACAGGCTCAGTGCCCAGGCACACTGTCTAAAGAAGGTTAAATCCACCTTCAGGACTTACTGTGTGAAATACAAGTGTATTTAAAATATACAATCCAATGAACTATTTGATAGCAACCGTCTTTGCTTGATCAGTTCCAATGAAGTCTCTTAATCAGAACCTCTCCTGTACATCTAGATAATTTTGCACAAACAAGCTCGCAACTTCCACACTTCACTGTTACAATACACTCCACAAAAGAAAACAACTTTCTTTTATACATCTTTATAATAAGCAATTAGGTTGGCCAATAAAGACTTCCCCAATGCACAAATAATTACATAACCCCTTGCTAAGATACACACTCTACCTATAATAAGTAAACATCAATTACAATCCATCAAGTATAATTCAAGATTTGTAATCCATGCTTGCCATTCATAATACATGCTTCATCTCTGAAGTCGGCCCCAAATAGGTATTCTCCATAACACACGCCACAGATGACATCAACAAGAGTTTTGCAACCAAAGAATCATAAAAAACATTCTTCAACATGTGTTATGTCATTCATCAAGCTCGTATAACATGAATCGATATCGCATTCAAGTTATCCTCAAAACTCAGAGATTAACTTTGTCATAGTTCACTGTCACTGTCTAGTACCCAATCTTCACTAAAACAATTGTAACTTACTCCATCTGCAACATTAAGCCAAGTGACCTTAGAAATAAGATCACAACACATCCCTGTAGACATCCTCATCTTTGCATGCTCTAAATCAACTGTACAATACCCGCACACTTCTGTCAGTCATCTAAGAAACAATAATAACCAGTTTGTTCTGTCTCAATAAAAATATATGTTGACATCAGTGCAAAAACATGAATGGCAACAACAACAACATAATCCAATTCCAACAATACCACTCACTGATCTGTGATCTACCAACTATTACTCAAGAACTCTTGAGTTCTACCCATCGTAATGTCTGAGACAACAAAAACTCTTAAATTGATCAATCAAATGAGTTGTTGTTGGAACCATGCTCCAATATAAACATGTTGGTGTTGTATATGTGATCGCTCCTCATAATTCCACTTCTACCATGATCGCCACCAAAGTGATGTTCTCATTGTCTATCAATATTCTAGACTTAGCCAATTTTCTGCATTACCCTCTTATTGATTGTCTTTACTTCACCTTTAGTATTTCATGACTGTACTAACTTAGTTGCCATTAATGAAAAGCAAATAAGTGATTCCTTATGACTCCACCTCAAAATGCGTCAAAATACCAACAACACAAACACATACATACATACATACATACATACATACATACATGCATACATACATATGTATGTATATACCTATATGTACGCATACACACACACACACTAATAGGAACTATAGAATTGAATGTGTAATATCTTATAGGTCGATCACAAATGAACTAAACCACCACACATAAAACATAGTGGAGTATGCAAGGAGGTTACCTAGTCCCAAAAATTTCTTATTATATTGGTACATTTGATAGAAGATCCAAGACATCATCTGCAATACGTTAACAACCTCAATTATGTTGGTTGAACTATACAACACCTTACCAATTGACCTTCCCAACATGCACGAAAAAATATTATGAGTTTTTCTCAACTCAGAGTATAACTATACCCCATAAACATCTTAACACATCCTACAAATAAAATAGATTTTTTTAGGATCAATTGCAAATGAAGGAGCTTAGATAGAAAAATTATAAATAAAACCATCAAAATTGTTATCTATTTGTGTTAAAAATAATGCGAAGAAACCAAAATCATCATGTAGATAAAAAATAATTCATTTTAGACTATGAAAAAAAATTCTACAACAATCTCCAAAAGAAAGCACTCAACAAATATTGGCGTAAATTAATATTCTTGATGGTTAGATAGAATCAAGGCGATTTGGATAGCTTATGACACTTCAACATATAAGATATGGCACTGCAAACCAACAATACCCATGGAAATTATATGACTAAATCCGTATACCTTCTCGAGCATGTTCCTAAAAATATTGAACAATATTAATAACAACCGAGTAATGCAAAGCATTTTAGTGGGTTAACTAAGACATATTACACAATTAGAGTGTAGTCCAGAGAAGAAGTGTATATAAATTTTTCCTCTAAAATGTATATGACTTGAAAATAAAAAATAGACTCTTTATATATTATTAATCTGAATGTCAGAACCACAAACTCAAAATATGCAATGTAGCAAGATAGTGACCAAAATAAAGACTCCTCATAAAAATAATTTATTGTTAACATCATAGACTGATTTCCACAATTAGACAAGTAAGCATTTTATCTTAAATACCAACCAAGTACTTTTTTAACATGAGTCCATCAATAAGTGCAACTACATCTTATAACCAAAGCATAGAGCATATGTATAATAGTGTGTTACCATGTACATACCAAACATCTAGACTTGTATTGTGCCATGGATACAACTAATAAATTTTTTGACTGCCTTCAGTCATATTGATTATAGGCAAAACCATCTTTCTCAAATGTCTCATGCACAACATATGTTAGCCTCTCTGATTACGCCCATGACATCAATGATAACACTTGTTAAGTTGACATCAACGAAAACACTTTATAATATATATTATCAACAATCTCCTGCTTTTTCAATGATGGTGTACACTAGGAAAAGGGATGCAATTCAAAGGGGTATATTACTCCTAATCAAACGAGCACATTTGGAAATATGATGTCCCAATATACTCAAGTAGGTCCTAAGAACTGAATTGACTAGTGATCCTTGGCTAAATATGTAAATTGTGAAATGGTAAGAGAGAAAATTAATATAATAATGAAATATAGAAGGTTAAATAGATAAATCAAGAAAATACAAACTAATAGATTAATAGTAGAAACCCTAAATGACCTGAAATGAGATCTAGATTGCAGAACTGGCCTGTCATATTAATCTAGGAAAAAAGTTTAGGGAATAAAATGTTTGAGATGTTTAGTGCCTAGGTAGAAAATGTTTTTGGTATTTTTGGATGAAGATTGTAGAGTTGCTCTGTCAGATTTCAATCTACCCGAAATAAGTTTGACAACCGCTACATTTGTTCTTGCATAAAGAAAAATGGGGAAGAAGTTTGGATAAAGGGGTTTGCCTGTCAAAACTCTATTTGGAATCAACCTTGAAATAAAATGAAAGCATGTTATGATGTAGTAGAGGATAGATCTAAAAGTGAAGTCATTTATACCCTGGAAATGCAAATGCTTCTTTGAATATGACCAACAATGTTGACCTGATAGCTTTGACTTAACACAAAAACCTAAAAGGAAATCATGAAAGACAAAACCTTATGTAATGATCTGTTTTAATTCAACAGAGTACTTGACTAAGAGAGAGAAGAAACAAGATTTGAATGAAGAGGTATGTGCATCTCCCTCATTGATACAATTCTCCTTTGCTTAGGACTTCAATGAGGGAAAGAAGCTAGATTCATAGAGAACAATACCTTGAGTGCATAAGAGGAAGAGTTGAATTCTTGATTGCTTGGACACTTACCTTTGAATCTTGAATTTTCTTGATATCTTGATCGCTTGATAGTCTTGATCATTCATGGTTACCAAAATAAGGTGAAATAGGGTGTTTATATACTTCTCACAAAATCTCAAGGGTAAAACTCAAGCAAGCTGATTGTAAATCATAATCCCCTGTTAAAACACCAAGATATGGCCCCGGTTTTACTTTTAGCTCAAACCTCAAGGAAAATAAATGTTTGAAATATTTTTTTCCCAAGAGAATAACATTTTGAGAACTTTATGTTCCACACAGTTAGGGATCAAATAAGGACCATGGGTCCTAGGTAATGAGAGGATGCATAATATAGGGTACAACCAATTCTGAGGTTGGGATAGAATACAAAGGCCACAAATGGTCATATAGTGGTTGTGTGATGAAATAAATTATTATGTTGAAGAAAAAATAGATCACACTTACAAATAAGGGATTACCTTAATTTTAAATAAGAATGAAATGATAAAGGACCCATATTTGAATCTAGGTGTCCATTAAGTGCCATATGAGATCCTGTTATAGAAAATGCACTATGGTGAGTGGTAAATAAATGTTAAAATTGTATAGTAATTGAGTGCTTAAAATTTCAGAAGGTACATTTATCCCCCACTTTAGTGGGAGTATGTGACAACCTCATGCTCGCAATAAAGGGAATAAGAGAGAACTTAAGACATGAGATAGAGATGATCAAGAAAAAATTACAAAGAGATGAGACATCACTAAGTTTAAGGACACATGCTCCCAAACAAAGGATCTTAACTCATACAACCATATACAAGGGCACAAAAAAAGAGACAAATGGACAACAAACAAAAAGACAAAAAACCACAAACAAAAGAGATTAGTAGTTAAAACAAAACTCAAAATCAACTAGTTGAAGAGACCTCGATCAAGAAAATGTCTCAACCACTAATATAATATTAGGAAAGCTATTTTAAGAGAATAAATGAGCAGATGAAAAGGGAAAGAGCATCCATCAGGGACAACATTCCATGATCTATCCCACTAGAAAAGCTATGAGAGCAGTGAAGGGAAGAGAGAGACCATGAATCACACAGGATAGCAACTTGTGTTATGCTAGGTGATTCATGGAAGAAGAAGAGGAGGAGAAATAAGGCTAGAAAGTTGTGTTATGATAGTTTTACTCATCCCAAAGAAAAAGGGAAGAAGAATTGATAGTCTAGAAAGCTGCATTATGCTAGTAAATTCTACCTCAAAAAGTTTGTGCACAGGGGAGGCTTGTAAAATTCTATTTTAGAGGCGGCTTAAAATGTTTTTTTGCTTGGGGGTGGGTTATAAGATCAGTTTTACGGAAAGCATTGTCTCCATGTGGATCCATAAAAAAAACCAGTCCTAAGGAAAGCATTGTCTCCCTAAGGATCAATAAACATGGTCAGTCCTAAGGAAAACATTATCTCCTTAGGGATCAATAAGGTTTCATAATGTACAAGGAGGCCATATATATGCCCCCCTCTTTTTGATTGAAACATAGTACTGTGGTGGCATCATAAGGGAAATAGAAAAAGGATACCCACTTCCAACAACGGGGAGATATCCTTAAATAAAAAATGTATTCTTCAACCCTTAGAAAAGAGTGAATACTCTTGTTAGCTAAGGGAATAGATAATTTTGAAAGGATATTGACAAGTGGGAAGAGACCCTTAGAAGGAAGAGATATTGGTTACAAGACATCTACCTTCAAGAGGTTCTCTTGAACAAAGACAACGTCTTCAATACAAAGAGGGGAAGAGAACAAGGATTTACCCTTTTAAACTACTAATTGCACTAGGTGAAAAGGGGATTTTTGAAGAAGGATGAAACACTTTAAGCCTTCTACAAAGGGTATTCATTTAGGATGAACATACTTGTACAAATAAGGAAGAGGTTGTGATCAAGGATACACACCTCTTTTATAAGAGAATACTGAATCAAAACGAACAATTCTATATAAGAAAATAATATCACATGATAAACGAATGTTTCTATGCTAAGGAAAGTGGATCCTTAGAGAATGAGAAAAATTAGACATTCCCCCAGAGGTTGAAGGCAAGGGAAAATATAATACATTATAAACCTTGAGTGATAGATCTTTTATAATAGATCTGCACTTTCAAGAAAGAAAAAGCTGTGAACAAAAGAGAAGATGATGCAAAGTGCACAATGGGAAGCTACCAAGTATCAGTAAATCTCTGGTTCACTCTGCATATACAGGAACACTTGGCCAACACTAGGCATCTCGTTACTTACTGGCACTCGACAGTAACTGCAACTCAACACTTACTAGCTAAGAGATATTAAATCTCTTTTTTAATCCTTCAACCTTGGTCTATGCACAATCCAACTCCACACTCCTTTCAATAGGATGGATATCTACTTTCCTATGAGGTCTAGACACTCTTATTACCCTAAATCAACACCCAAGGTTATGAAACAAATCTATTCAAATTATGTCTCAGGGACACTTTCCTTAAACTCCAACCAAAGTGTGAAAATCTTCATCAGTGGCTTCACCCAATGAGTCCAATGATTGCTACACCCTACTAGGGTCTTATGGACAGAGAATCATCCAAAAGATCAGTTCATACACATTCACAAACACCCAAACTCACATTGTCCTTTAATTCCTTGTAGCCCTTTCCAAGGGGGTTTTCTTGTACAACTTTTGACTATGAAGGAAACATAACAAAAGGTGGTTATTTTCAGACACCCATTAGGAAGTAATTACAATCCCCAAATACCTAGAGTCCCACTCTATTCCAGTACCACTAAACCCTCACAAAGTACACAAACCTAATTGGCCAAATTAGGATTGGTTTACATAGAAAGTGGTCTATGATGGGTACACAAAATAAATGCAAGGGTTTGGAAACCTTCTACTAAATCCAAAAAACCTAAATCAACCCTTCAATTGATCCCTTTAGTCGAATACTTCATCTGCTCATGATTGTTCCTATTAGACTGCCTAAATATATTGAGATATTTAGCCTAGGGCTTGATGCTAAAAGGACCAGAACCCCAGATCTTGAGCAGAGCATTAGGAATCATTAATAATACATCCCCAACCTGCATTTCCCAAGAGCCTGTGGATTTCTACTCAAGAAAGGACAAGTTAGGGTTCCATTTGTGTGACAGGCCGAGAATTGATGCCCTACAGAACCACTTTAACCAAAGTGTGTAACTTTTGATCTATAACTCTAATTAAACTCAAATCTAATGTTTTGAAAACTAGACTCACAGAGCTATCAAATCATGGCATTGAATTCACTCTCCCAATCCGTACATGTTTGTACACACAGAAATTGCTCAAGAAATCTGGTTCCTTTTATTCAAACTTGCATCAAATTTGCTTCTACAACTTCCAACACTTCCAACCCCTATTGAACAGACTTCAATATGCTTAAATATCTTCAAGCAATAGTTCCAACTAATCAAGAATGGTTATGACCTTTTGTAACCACATTCTGAACTTCTTGAGCAACTTTTGAAAAGTTGCTCGAGCAACTTTGATAACTCTTTAGCAACATTGCAGCATTGTTGCATTTTACACTTTGAGAACCCACAATGACATCCATTGGATTCCTATGACCACAAAATGATCCAATATGACCAAAATCATCCAAATCCCTTGTATATAACACCTAAACACTTCATATCCCTAAAACACCTATTGACACCTAAAAAATTCAACAAAGGATCCCTGTGGACTAAGGTTTCCTAAGATTTATAGATGCACCCTAGGGACCCTTGACCACACAAATGGATCAAGACACAAATGGGATGATCACCAGGATCAATCTATATTACAATGCAAAAGAAATCAACTTGAATCAACTAGATAAGCCATGGGTGCCCTGCACCTTACTCCTCAAGACAAAATGAACTCAAGTCTCTTTAGTTGAAAAGTCTTCAAGTTGAAAGCCTGTTTTGTAAATATCTTCAGGGGTCATCTAGGTAGCATCCACCATAGGTTGATGTTTCTACTTTACCAAGTACTCGTAGTAAGTGGTTCTCCTATTTTGCTTGCTCACTCTTATGCCCAGAATGCTGTCAATCTCAGGAGGTTTTGATGTGGGTAGATCCTTCAATGCGTTGTCCGGGGGATGATCTGAATCACCTACAACAAAATCATCACTAACAGGACCTTTATAAGCATATATGTCAGCAATATTGAAAATAGGAGATAGGCCAATATGAGATGGAAAATCAATCTTGTAAGCATTGTTGCCACACTTCACTATTTTGAAAGGAACAATCTTTTTCATCATGAATTTAGTGTATTTCTCCTTAGGTAGCCTTTCTTTTTTAAGGTGAATCGTCACCATATCTCCCACTTTGAACTGCAAATCCCTCCCCTTTTTTTCTGCATGTTCTTTATACTTTTCAATGGTATGTTGCAACTTTGTCTATACTTGTTCATGGATATCCTTCATTACTTTTGCAATGTCCTCTGCTAATTCACTTCGCTTCTCCATATCCTTCACATCTCTAAGTTCTAACGCACCTCTAGGGTGAACAACATACACAATCTAGAAAGGAGTCAAACCGGTACTCCTATTGACTGAATCATTGTAAGAGAATTCTTCTTTGGCAAGTATGGAATCCCAGTGACTCCATGTTCATAAGTTAAACATCTCAAAATGTACCCAAGAGACCTATTCATCACTTTTGTCTAACCATCAGACTAGGGATGATATGGAGATGATAGAGATACATTTGTTCCTAACTTTCTCCATAGTCTTCTCCAAAAATGTCCCAAAACCTTAGGGTCTCTATAAGATATGATTGACAAGGGTAAGCCATGAAGTCTAAAAACTTCCTTAAAGAATAACCTTGCTATGTGAGATGCATCATGAGTTGTTCTACATGGTACAAAGTGCACCATTTTATAAAATCTATCTACTACCACATAGATACTTTCAAATTCAGATTTGGTCTTTGGTAGACCTAGGACAAAGTCCATACTTACTGAATCCTATAGAATTGAAGGGAGAGGCAATGGAGTATACAATCCTGAATTTGATGTGTGACCCTTGGCTTGTTGATAGATCAAAGAACTCTCCATAAATCTTCTGACATCTGTCTGCAACTTGGGCCAATGATAGAATCTCCTAAAAAGTTCCAGTATTTTATCCACTCCAAAGTGCCCTACTAAACTTCCACAATACTTCTCTTTGATGATGTTCTCCCTAATGGATCCTTTTGGCACACACAATAGACTGCCTTTGAAAAGTAATCCATCCTGCATAAGGAAATTTGAGAAATCAGTGTGATATCTCTCTGTCTTCTCTGTCTTCTCTGTACAAACTTGATAAGCTTCCTTGAAGTCATCATCTATGACATACATGTCCTTCATAGCATGAACCCCAACACTTTCTAACTGAATAGCATGAATGGTTAAATGTCTCGTACTAAGAGCATTAACAACCTTATTCACAATCCCTTTCTTATGTTTGATATTAAAGGTGTAAGATTGCAAAAATTCCATCCATTTCACTTGTCTATGGTTAAGTTTCTCTTGTCTATTCAGATAACTAAGAGCATGATTGTGAGTAAAAACAATGAATTCTTTGGGCAACAAATAATGCCTCCATTTCCTTAGTGACTGCACCATTGCATAAAGTTCAAGATCATAGGTTGAATATTTCTGCTTAGCTTCATTCAATTTATCACCGAAGAAGCAACTGGTCTCCCTTCTTGGCTCAACACCTGACCAATAGATTGCTTGCATCATATTCCACCATGAAGAATTTTTGAAAGTCTAGTAGAACCAAGATGGGAGTATTGATGATAGGAGTACATATGCCACTGGAATTTCTAATAAATTTCCTATAGAAACTACACAAACCATGAAAATTTTTTACTTGTGAATTAGTAGTAGGAGGTGGCCAATTGAAGATGACTTCAACCTTAGAAAGATCTATCTTGAGGATATTACAAATCCTAAGAATACAAGCTCTTCTTGAAGGAACACACACCTCAAAATTGATGTTCAATTGTTCCTCATAGATCTTCTTCAATACTATGTCCAAATGTTTGAGATGTTCATCATTGTTCCTGCTAAACATTAGAATATCATCAAGATATAAAACAACAAACTTATTCAGAAAAGGCTTTAAGACTTCATTCATAAGCCTTATAAAATTGCTTGGAGCATTCGAGAGACCAAAAGGCATTACAAGACACTTATAAAGACCCTCCGTGGTCTTGAAATTTGTTTTCCACTAATCTCCACCTCTGATCCTTATCTGATGGTAACCACTTTTTAGATCCACCTTGGAGTAATAGCTTGCACCCCCTAAAAAATCCATTGGATCCTCTATTCTAGGCATAGGAAACCTATATCTGATAGTTATCCTATTGATTTTCCTAGATTTCGTACATAATCTCCATGTACCTTCCTTCTTAGGTGCTAGTACTGCAGGGACTGCACAAGGACTTACACTCTTCCTAATGATCCATTTAGGAAATAATTCCTCAATTTGTCTTGCTATTTCTTTGTTTTGTTCAGGAGTCATTTTCTAAGCTACCTTGTTTGGAATTGTGGCCCCTGGCATGAGATCTATAAAATGAATCTCTTCCCTTTGAGGTGGTAAAGCCTCTGGTGTACTTTCTGCAATTAGACCCTTATACTGATCCAACAATGCTGTAACCACTTTAGGACCTACATCTCTGCTAGTGGCTTTGACCTTTGGTTCCTTTAGGGTTGTCTTTTTGGGTCTCATAACTAAAGCAAAACAAGGTGTATCCCTTTCCTTCAATACCTTCATGAATTACTTCTCCCCAACACTCAAGACACTACTAACCACATGCTTCTGCTTCCCATCATCAGGAAGTAGATTCATAACATATTCAAGACCTCCTCTGGTTATAGTATATACATTGGTTTTCCCATCATGTTTGTCATTCACATCAAATTGCTAGGGCCTTCCTAACAATAAATGACATGCATCCATCTCAGTGATATCACACAAAACTCTGTCTACATTCTCCTATATTGAATTCTTCCCAAACTTGTTCACAAATGAGGGTTTGTTTCTCTTTTGTCAACCATGAGGCTCTATAATAGAATGGATGAGGGATTCTTTGTAACTTTAATATATCAACCAACTCTCTGGATGCAATATTATTAGTGGATCTAGAGTCTACAATAAATTTGCATACCTTGTTGTTCACTTTGCAACTTGTTCTGAACAATGACTTCCTCTAAGGTGGCTCTGAAGTGGTAGGTACCCTTAGGAGTGTCCTTTTCATCATGAGACATTCTCCTTGTTCTAGATTTGTAGGCCTTAAAGTGGTGGTGTGATAAGAAGAAGTCCCAACCTGTTTAGTGGTGGTGTTTTAATCATCTATTTCTGTCACAACATTAGAAGTCCCAGCTTGTTTAGTCTCAAACTTCTTCTTGATCTTATACATCATATCCTTAAGAATTCCACTAGGCTTGGCTAAATCATCAACACTTTTCCTTACTCTTCTCTCTATCACAGGTGCCTTCAACTATGAATAAATTTGGAAATAGGTATCCTCATAGGTACCAAACCTAGGAGTATTGACATCAATCGGTTTGGACAATAACTCATCAGCATGAAAGGATACAATATCACCATTAAACTCATAACCCATCAATGAATCCCAAGAAGTTCTTGGATGTACCGCCTACATCATGCATGTATCAGTTTTCAAAATTAAACATATATCATATTTATATTTTTCAACAATACCGTTTGGGATATGTTCCCTCTCATGCATGTATTTCTGGAAATATTTAAAATAACCCTACATATTACTATTGAAGCTATTTCCTAACATCCTTATGCATTACTTAATCTGTACTACTGCAGGTTTATCGGTTGACCACTAAATCTGACCAAGACCAAGAAAATTATTTTGTAAATAGAAAAATATACATACTAGTAGGGAACCATACTTGAAAGATTATTTGTTTTCCTTCTTGATTCTTTCCATGTTCACAAAGAAATGGCTTCTCATGACCTCACATAGGTCGTACTATGCATTTTCCTTTACCATTTGATAGGCTGCATGAATACCACCATTGGGCACACTGTTCAATCAGCTCGACTGATATACTTTGTAACCGATCACCATTAAAGAAAACTTTACCTCACTATCTTCAATGTCATTAATCCTCATAGTATGGTGATCTTGCTTTGACTTGGTTAGACGAGTGACTTCACCAACAGAAATAGTCCTTAGAACAAGTACATCACCGGTCGCACACAACCTAGTTATCGCATGAATAATCTCATTAGTAATCTTGTGTGGTCTGTCCAGCCATAGAAACTAATCATGGACTCAACTTAGTACAAATCTTATCCAATCGGTTTCAAAATTCTCAGGTAGTTCATGATGTGGATGAAAGTCTTGCTATTGCTACAGAACCATCTTGGCTCTGCTCTGAGATCTTTCTCCTAGATCTCTTAGGGTATTCACAACCCTAACTGAGGTAAGTCACTAACAACTTTACCTCCTCTTCAAGACTCAGTCCCCATCAACATGCTATACAACTTCTCACTGAACCTACTCAAATAGATTCAATCAACTAATGTTTTCAGAACATTATTCTCATTCTCTTCCCTAGCCGGACTATTACCAAGCTCGCCTAGGGTAAGATCTCCAAACTCTTTACTGTTGCTTCTCCTACAGAAAACAAAAAGGAAACTATGTACAAGTGCTCCTCTTGAGTTCCATTCCAACACATGATTCTCACCATGGATTCAAGAATCTCGAGGGGCCATTACTGTTTGCAATCCAGAACAGGTGAAGAACTAATAACTTGCAAAATATAAAATAAAGTAACTAATCTACTTGCATGCAAAAAGGAACCACAAAGACACTTTATATCCACTAAACACACAGTCTGCAACTTCTCATTACTGGAAACAAAACAAAACAGTATAATAATATGCAAATCTCTAACTTTCCTGTAGCTTCTCCTCTTCTTCAATCTCTACTCTCTAGATCCCTAAAATGAAGGCTTTTGATGTTATTAGTAACCATCCTCTCATAGGAAACAACCCTAACGGTCCACTCATTCGCAATAATCTCTTCAGGAATGGCTACACTAACCATACTGTCCATAAAAGACAAGATCTTCTTTTCATAGGCCGTTACGACTGAATATTGCTGAGCAATAGTAAAGTAAACCGAGCTCCAATGTAGTCCGAGCTGCTAGGCACAAATGTAGGCCAAGCTGCTAGGCAGTGTAGGCAGAGCTGCTAGGCACCAGTGTAAGCCGAGTGCCAGTGATACCAAGAAGCTTATCCAAGGTTCCCAATGCCTTGGTTGGATTTCCAGAGGCTTACCAACTACCTCACACACACACACAACTAATGGAAACCAACTAAGAAACCTATCTAGACATGGATTGACCTAGTCATATCCATCTTAGGGAAATAAAATAAATGATCTTCTAAGGTCTACACACACTCTCCTGACTTGGCTAGAGTCAATACATGCCAAAAAAAAGGAGCTAGGGGTTTGAGTCTGGTGTGCTCCTACACCATACTCCCCCAGACAAAAGAAAGGTTAATCTATCCTTGGATTGAGCATGTATGGATCAATGCCCAACCTCTTGAAGTCTGTTTCTCTGATCCAAGTAGCATCAACATCTTCTTTGCCATGCCATTAAACAAGGTGCTCCATATAGTCTTTGTTCCTAGTCTTCTTGTAGACCCTTGAGTCGAGTATCTTTTTAGCTGTCATAGATGGAGTAGGGGTTAGTTTCAGATCTTTTACCTCTTGTATTACCTCTTGAAGGTTATGATCAGCATCTTGAATTGGTCCTTTGTATGCTATCAAATTGGCAATGTTGAAAACCGGTGACAACCCAATGTCTTCAGGAAGCTCCAGCTTGTATGCATTATTTCCATACTTTGCGAGTATCTTACATGGACCTAGCCTCTTCATCTATAGCTTGTGAGGAACACCTTTTTTAAGCCCATGTTTGTTCAAGTGTACCATCACAAAGTCTCCAATCTAAAACTGAACCTCCCTCTTTGATACATCCACCTTTTTCTTTACCTTTTTAGCATTTTCAATCAAGTTCTTTCTCACACTTTCATGGACTTCTCTCACTGAATGAGAAAAGTCCTCAGCATATCCACTACCATGCATTCCTTCAATTCTCTAAGCTTAAAAATTCCTCTTGGGTGAAAGCCATAAACAATTTCAAAAGGACTCTTACCAGTTGATCTGTTCACTATATCATTGTATGTATATTCAGCTTGTCCAATGAGTTGGTCCCATGCTTGACCATACTTCTTTGTGAGGCATCTCAGCAAGTTACCAAGAATTCTATTAACGACCTCTATTTGGCCATCTGTTTGTGGATGGTAGGTAGATCCAAAAGACAAGTTAGTGTTGAGCTTTTGCCATAAGGTCTTCCAAAAATGGCTCATGAATTTGGTGTCTCTGTCTGAAACAATGCTGAGTGGGAGTCTGTGGATCCTCACCACTCCACTGAAAAACAACTGAGCAATGTTACAAGCATCATGAATGGTCTTACAAGGTATAAAATGTGCCATCTCACTATATATGTCCACAACAACATAAATATTGTCATATCCCTGCTTTGTTCTTGGAAAACCAACTACAAAATCCATGCTTATGCATTCCCATGGTCTGGTGGGGATTGGAAGTGGCTGATAAAAACCTGCATTAGAAAATGTGCCCTTTGCTTCTTGACACACTACACAACTCTCAACATATTGTCTAACATCTCTATTCATTCTAGGCCAAAAATACAACCTAGTTACTAGCTCTTGAGTCTTACTGACTCCAAAATGACCACTAAGTGCTCCATTATGTTTTTGTTGAATCAAATTCTCTTTCATAGACCCTTTAGGAACACAAAGTTGACCTCCTTTAAACAATAAATCATTCTGAAAAGCATATTCAGAAAACTCACCATGAAAGTTGTTTTTAAACTCCCTGCATACCTTATAGATTTGGGCAAAATCTTCATCTTAAGCATATAGGTCTTTGAAGCTATGAATACCTATGCTTTGTAGCTAAACTTCTTGGACTCTGAGCAGCCTTCTGCTCAATGCATCAGCAACCTTATTCTGTACTCCCTTTTTATGCTTGATATTGAAAGTGTAGCCTTGTAGATACTCCACCCACTTCATGTGTTTGCTGCTGAGTTTTTCTTGAGAGTTAAGGAAGCTGGGAGCTTGGTTATCAGTATATACTATGAACTCCTTTGGCAGAAAGTAGTGCCTCCACTTCTTGAGTGCTTGGACTAGAGCATATAGCTCTAAGTCATAAGAAGAGTACTTCTTCTTTGCATCATTTAGCTTCTCACTATGGAAAGCTACTGGTCTTCCTTCTTGGATTATGACAACCCCAATTACCACATTACTTGCATCATTCTACTGTAAAAATCTTATCAAAGCTTGGAAGAACTAGAGTAGGCAACTCTGCTATCTTCTCCTTGAGTGTCTCAAACCCTTTTTCAGCTTGTGGTGTCCATTGAAACTTTATCTTCATCCCACCTTTGATGGTGTCTAACATAGTTGCACAAATCCCACTAAAATGTCCAATGAACTTTCTGTAATACTGAGCTAAACCATGGAAAATTCTCACCTCAGTTGCAGCCTCTAGAGTAGGCCAACTTAGAATGGCATCCACCTTTTCTTGGTCCATTTGGAGGTTACCATGTGACAAAACAAAACCGAGATATACAAGTTCCTGCTTCATGAAGTCACACTTCTCCAAATTGATCATTAGCTTTTCATCATTCAATTTCTTGAAAACAATTTTCAAATGCCTAATGTGTTCCTCCTTAGTTTTGTTGAAAACTAAAATGTCATCTAGGTAGACAACAACAAACTTACCAATACATTCTACCAATACCTCATTCATAAGCCTCATAAAAGTTGAGGGAGCATTAGACAAACCAAATGGCATTACAAGCCATTCAT
>MU227301.1:1395767-1425316 GCA_018584345.1 Thuja plicata
CTTGCACTTCACTCTAAAGAGTGCTCTCCTTTGGCTTGGTTCTTCTTTTCTTGGCTCTCTGATTAAGGTCCTCTTTATCATGAGGTTCTCACCTTCCTCTGATTCTAATGGTACCTCAGATGGCTTGCTGCTGCAGCTTGATTCTTCTTGGACATAGTTAACTCTCTTTCCACCTCCTTGAGAAGTACAACCCTTTTCAGGACACCTATAGGCAGGATGCCCTAGCTGATTGCAGTGATAGGATTTCATGGTGGCAAAGTAGGATGCTCCTCTTCTTGATTACTGCTGTTCCTTCCTCTCCAGCTAGTGTTAGAGCCCCTACCTCTATTGGAACCTCCTCTTTTTGAGTTTCCTTCATGATTTTTAGTGAGCTTGTTCTCACTTTGCTGCCTTGAATCTGATCCTCTTACACTATAGGCTCCTTGTCCTCTTCCTTCTCTACCTCTACCTCTTCCTCTGAAGTTTGATTCTGACTTCTTTTTGTTCTTCTCTTCCACTTTCAATGCAAGTTAGAAACACTTATGCACGGTTGTGGGAGTCCACAAACTGATTTCCTCTTGGATATTCCATTTTAGGCCTCCAAGATACCTAGCCACCTTGATAGTCTCATCCTCTTGGACTCTTGACCTCAAGTAGATTTTTTGGAATTCTTTAGTATACATAGCCACATCCAAATCTTTTTGTTTCAAACTCTGCCTCTTCTTGTGTAACTGGATTTCATAACCCTCAGGTAGGTATTGTTCCTTTACCTTGTTTAACATGGCCTTCCAATTTAAAATTGGATGCTTACCCATCTTCTCCCTCTCTTCTTGGAGGTATTTCCACCATGTTAATGCTGAACCTCTTAACCTTGACTTTGCAACTTTTACCTTTTGTGCTTTAGTTATGCCCTAACATTCAAAATGATTCTCAATACCCTCTATCCACTCCACAACTAGTTCACTATCCATTTTTCTATTAAAGAATGGAATTCCTTCAAGACTTTTGCCACCTAGGGCTCTGAGAGCTTTTAGCAATGGATCCTCACTCATTGGAGGGTCTGGTTCAGGTATTAAGTCTTCTTGACCAACTTTCTGCTTCCCTCTGTTGCTGCTGAATTCATCTCCATCTTTGCTTTTAGTTGCATCTGCAACTTCTTGAATTTTTACCTTCATCTCATCCAGGGCTTCTTCAAGGAGTCTACTCCTTTCCCTTTGATCCTCTATCACTCTCTTCTGCTCATCTACTTCCTTTGCAAGATCTACATTGGTGACCATCTTGTTTTCACCTACTGATACTGCTGGCTGGAACATTTACCACAAGCCCAATCAATTTAGGCTCTGATACCAATGTGATGTGGACGGAAGTCTTGTTGCTGCTATAGAACTAGCTTGGATCTGCTCTGAGATCTTTCTCCTAGATCTCTTAGGGTATTTATAACCCTAACTAAGGTAAGTCACTAACAACTTTACCTCCTCTTCAAGACTCAGTCCCCATCAACATGCTATTCAACTTCTCCTCACTGAACCCACTCAAATAGATTCATTCAACCAATGTTTTTAGAACATTGTTCTCATTCTCTTCCCTAGTCGAACTATTACCAAGCTCGCCTAGGGTAAGATCTCAAGACTCTTTGTTGTTGCTTCTCCTACAGAAAACAAAAAGGAAACTATGTACAAGGGCTCCTCTTGAGTTCCATTCCAACACATGATTCTCACCATGATTCAGGAATCTCGAGGGGCCATTACTATTTACAACCCAGAATAGGTGAAGAACTAATAACTTTCAAAACAGAAAATAAAGTAACTAATCTACTTGCATGCAAAAAGGAACCACAAAGAAACTTTATATCCACTAAATACACAGTCTACAACTTCTCATTACTGGAAACAAAACAAAATAGTAGAATAATCTGCAAATCTCTTTAACTTTTCTGTAGCTTCTCCTCTTCTTCAATCTCTACTCTCTTGATCCCTAAAATGAAGGCTTTTGATGTTATTAGTAACCATCCTCTCATAGGAAACAACTCTAACAGTCCACTCATTCACAAGAATCTCTTTAGGAACAGTTACACTAACCTTACTGTCCATAAAAGACAAGATTTGCTTTTCATGGGTCGTTACGACTGAATATTGCCGAGCAACAGTAAAGCAAACCGAGCTCCAATGTAGGTCGAGTTGCTAAGCACAAATGTAGGCCGAGCTGCTAGGCAGTGTAGGTCGAGCTGCCAGGCAGTGTTGGCCGAGTTGCTAGGCACCAGTGTAGGCCGAGTGCCAGTGATACCAAGAAGCTTATCCAAGGTTCCCGATGCCTTGGTTGGATTTCCAGAGGCTTACCAACTACCTCACACACACATAGCTAAAGGAAATCAACTAAGCAACCTATCTTGAGATGGATTGACATAGTCATATCCATCTTAGGGAAATAAAACAAATGATCTTCTAAGGTCCACACACACTCTCCTGACTTGGCTAGAGTCAGTAAATGCCAGAAATAAGGAGCTAGGGGTTTGAGTTAGGTGTGCTCCTACACTAGTTCAACAACATATGTTGAATCCTTATCAGTTAAATGCTTATGCCCATCCTTAAAAATAGCACCATCACATATTTTAGTAAATGAAATGAAGATAGCATTATAAGAGAGATCTTCAATCTTGCAATGAATGAATGATCTTACATCCTCAGTTAACAACACACCATGAGGTATCAAAGACAAAGCACCAGCAGGATCATTTTATGCCACCTTGAGTGCATGCAATTTGAAAACTTGCCTCAGTTTCTTAGTAATCTCAACCAACATAGGGATCTCTATAATGCTAGCACTAATCAACATAGATCCAAACCTCCGCACACAGAAAGATATCATTTCAGTTTTCCGCTAGGTTCCTTCAAAGACTGCTTCATTTGAAACACAAAATCACAACCTCCAAATCTCAAACACTCGAAATGATTTTAAATCGCATAGTGAATGGTCACAAATACACTTCTTAGCACGAAGAATGTGAAGTGACAAAAGAATTTCACTTTTACCGTTATAACGTCTTATTTCAGAGTATTAAATGCAAACGGTCAAATAGTAACCTTTAGTGGTCACAACAATTAGAAGCATAAAGAGTCACTACGTCATTAAGAAAAACATTATGTGGTCACATAAAATCATATACAATGCAATATACTTCATCTGATTCTTACATAATATTATTAGGAATCTAAATATGCTGACAAACCTTACCATCCACAAACTTACGGGATAGGTTATAGATCTTATTTAATTTTCTCCTCCTAAGCCAATGGATTTGTCTTAGTCAAATGATGAAGTATCCACTCTTTCTGATGTTGTGGAGTTCTCATTCAACATAGATGATTTTAATTCTCCTTTCTTTTCCCGTGTATTCTTCATCTAGTTCTTGATTCCTTCAACATTTGCAACCTTCTTGCCTTTATTATTATCAAGCCTATTCACCAGGTTACCTTGAGTGTTATTCTTCTTCGCTATGCAATACTTAGCAAGATGTCCTATATTATTGTAATTAAAACACATGATACCAGTTTGTCTCCATGGTCTAGCATTGCCTCTACCGGTTCTCATTCTGCAATTTACTACCATGTGGCCAAAATTATGACAAACAAAAGAGGTAACATTGAATTTTCTCTCCCTTTGGTAAGGGATTTCCCGGTTCACAAATGGCCTTTCATTGTTGATTGTAGTCTTGCACTCATTAGCCTTATCACCATACTTATTGTAGTGAACAATTACCTTTAAAAGTATTAGTTCTCACACTGTAACCAATAGATCTAGCAAAAGAATTTGCAAACCTAGGAACAAGTGAATTAGGTTTAGACCAAAAAACATTTGCAGTGTGTCCTTCCTTGTGACAATTGAAACATACCGGTCTATAATTCCTCTTACCATGTTTGTTGTTATTCACCTTAGGTGCAGAATTTTCTTCTGCATGAGTCTCTTTTATACCAGATGTCTCACCAACTTCAAATTTAGAAAAACCTATTCCTTATTTTTCATTATTTCTCCTTTATTTTGAGAGTCGTTCATCAAGTTTAGCAGAACTCTTATTGAAATCTTCAAACAGGTCAATAACACTCTTCAACTCCTCTTTCAACTTTGCATTCTCATTTCAAAGATCTTCATTCTCTCTTATGACATTAATATTTTCTTCATTAGAATTATGTAGGTGTTCCCTCACTATTGCAACTTCTTGCTTAGATCTGAAAAGCTCATCCACCTTCACTTTTAGGGTGGCTTATAAGGCATCCTCTAGAAATTTCTTAGCTTTGTCTACAACTTTCCTTGCTTCTAGCTCTTCACCCATTCTTATTGAGAAGTTTTCCAACTTCCTTTTCATGTACTTCTTTTATTGTTTCAGTTTGTTTAGTACCTTATGCATGTCCTTGTTATCCTTAGCTAGCTATTCATTTCCCAAGGTCACAGCTTGTACCTCAGATTCATCAGATCCACTTTTCTCAGAAAGCTTTTTGATGATATCTTGGCTATCACTTAGTTGTTGGAGCAGCACATGTCTCTTAGACCTAGATATCTTCAACTGGTCTTTAAGTTTCTTAGTTATGTCCCCAACCTCAGCAAGTTATCTTCTATAAAACTCGATGTCTCCCTTAAGGATCTCACCCAAGTTGTTAGGCTTCTTCAAGGGCACTAGGCTCTGATAATAATTGTTAGTAAATAGAAGCACCGAAAGGGGGGTGGGGCAAATCAGTGTAAAAAGATAATGAACAAATTCAACCAATAAACTGATTATTCTTTTAAGTGACTTCGACAAGACCAAACAAGCAATTGTAACTATGCAATAGAAGTAAAGTAATTCTATTAACCATATTTAATAAACCATAACACCACTATTTTTATCAAGGAAACCATTGTAAGATGGATAAAACCATGGTGGGGATGACACCCACAATTCTCATGACTGTAGTAAAAGAGTTTCCTTTTTAGGAGCTTACAATACCCCATTAGGGGCTCACCCAGTTAAGAGTGACTAGTACCTTGTTAGAAGTACAAAGAGACCTGTTAAGATCTACCTCACTAGAGGATTTAGAAATCCTTCTCAGAAGTTACATTTTTAGAATAGTTATTCAAAAGACTTGTTAAAGTCCACCCTATTAAGGGATTTAACCTTGCTAAGCTATTAGAGTTAGCATTGAGCAATGAACTCAAATCAATGATCTAGAATGACACTGCTTTCCTATAAGATCCAATTCAGTCTCTGAACTCTTGACGCAATACTCTACCTCTGTCTCTGATCGCAACCACCAAATAAATGTTAAAAAAACCTAAATCACTAATTTAGCATTCCTTTATATAGTTGTTCTTAAGTCGGTTAAAACATTAAAAACAATCCACAAAGTCCTCCCACAACTTTGACCTATCTCATGAAAATTTGCGCGAATAAAACTTAATATATCGGTCCAAAACATACTACAAACATTTATTACAAAACACCGACAATAACTTAACCGACTTGACCATAGGATCATCAGGAATCAATTAGTAACTCATCTAATTCATATAGAGTATTGACCAAAATATTAACTTTCACAAAATGCTGAGTTAACTATCGCGATCATACGTCTGAACTATTCTGACCATAAGGATGCACCAGTAACAATCGCATCTCCCGATTTTCTCACCATCTCGAGCACAACTCAAAACACTTTCCTATTACTATCTTCCACTTAACATATCTGCTTCACCTATTAATCCTATCAATTGGTAACTTTAGCCTATTCACCAAAACTAATAGAGCTAATAAGCTGCCATCAATGACAAAATCAAACTCATCATTTCACCTCCAAAATCCATCATAATGCAAACAAGAAAATTAACTTGAAGATCAAGTAGAGGTTGATCGAGGACCCAATGAACATGATCCATGCTTAGAGAAGAGATCACTTCAAGTGAAGGGATTGAGAAGTAAGATAAATAACTCGAGGAAGTTGTAGTCATAGTGAGAGGTGGTGAGGAAGAAGTTGTAGAAGAGAGGGTATATATTTATGAATCATGTGATGTGATGTGTATTTTGGCTTTCTTACCGAGTTGTGTATTTTATGTTGGATCTTGTGGTCGGTTTTTGCATTTAATTTCTGTAGCATAATTAATGTTGGGATCTCTCATTGGGATATTTATGGACCTAAATTTGGGTCGTTGTTGTTTCCTATGTTGGATCTTTAGGATGTGAGTGCCGACCTCTTTGGTGGACTCTTGTATATATTTGGTTTTTTTGTTCTTTGATTAGGAGACAGTTCTGGGATAGAAGATAGTGTTAGCAGATTCAGATCACAGGTCTGTGACCTTGCATGTATGAAGATTATTCTGTAAACATCTAAATGTATATGGCCGAAACCGGGAAGGCCTTAAATCCTGACATGTAATAAGTTTGATGAAATAATAATTTATAAAGTTTTGTTGTTTTTCCTCTATTTCTATGTTGTTGCTTCTGAGTTGTTCTGCGAGGAGGTTTGGATATCTAGGAGTGCCTTGGGCCCCTCTTGTCCCCCCTCCTTGCGTCAGGTGGTATCAGAGCGAAGGTTAGATCTAGGTTCCTTCTTGTAAGCCCTAACCCTAGTTAGTTGATATTGTTGTGGGGTAGCATATTGCAATCTGACCAAGAATTGTAGAAATTTTCAAGATGGTTCATGGGAGAGGAAATGCAGATCCATGTCTAGCTAATATGCTAAGAGAAATTTCTACAAGATTGGGAGATATTGAGATAACCCAACGTAGAGCAAGACATCTTGAAGATGTTTGTGATGATGAAGTTGAAGAAGTGCAAGAAGAAGCAACACCTGCACCTGTAATGGATCAGGAAGAAGAGAGATTCTAAGAGCTTTGACAAGTTTGAAATCCACACCTCAGTTTAATCCTCCTGAGTATAGTGGAAAGCTATATTCTGATGAATTGATAGACTGGATAACTAAAATGGAGAAACACTTTTAGTATGAAAATGTATCAGAGGAGAAGAAGGTAAAGATTGTAAGCACAAAGTTGAAAGGTCATGCATCCGTGTGGTGGGAGAATCTACAATTGGATCAAAAGAAGAAGGGTAAAGATAAGATCAAGGTATGGGATAAGATGTTAAACAAGTTGAAAGGCAAGTTTCTACCTTGTGATTATCAAATTAACCTAATAAGGAGAATGCAAAGTTTGAAATAGAAAGATAGCTCAGTGAAATATTTCACTAAGGTATTTTACAGATTGGACATCAGATTTGGACATGTTGAAGATGAGGTTGAAAGAATAGCAACGTATCTGAATGGATTAAGAAGTGCTATACAAGATGAGACCAGATTGGTAAAGATGGAGAGCATTGAAGAGACATGTTTGTTTTCCCTAAACGCTGAGGAGAAATTGAACAAAAGATATGAACAAAGATAAAGAGGAAGAGGTGGTAAATTCCCTAGAGGAAGAGGCAGATCTCATGGTGAAAATAGTAGATCTAAACCAGACAAGACAAATCTAGACACATATCAAGAAAAAGGAAAGACCAAATGGAAAGGTGGAAGTTCATACTTAGGAAGAGGCTACTACTCCTGACGTGGTTATAACAAAAGAGGAATCCAAGGAGCTTTTTACAATTGTGGTGAAGAAGGGCATAGATCCTTTGAGTGTACACATGCAAGCAAGAAAGTCGGCAGTAGCAGAAATGCCCTTATGCAAGAAGACTCACCGAATGAACCTGAGAAGGAAAAAAATATAATGATCAAAAGGATACTTTGGAGTGAGAAATATAAGCAAGATTATATGAGGACAACTTTGTTCAAGACCAGATGTAGAGTTGGAGACCAAGTTTGGAAAGTAATTGTTAATAGTGGAAGCTCAGAGAATCTGGCATCTGAGGAGATGGTCATAAAGTTACAGTTGAAAATAATGAAGCATCCGAAGCCCTGTCAAATTTCATGGATCAAGGATGAGCATACATTAATGGTGAGTGAACAATGTTTTGTGAATCTAAAAATTGGAAAGTATTCTGATAAAGTGTTGTGTGATATTATGACAATGGATTGTTGTCATATTTTGTTGGGTAGACCTTGGCAATATGATAGACAAGCTATACATGATGGAAGACTAAATAAATATAGTATTTGGGTTGATGGAAAGAAACAAATCTTGTTACCTTTGATTGAAGAATATGTTTAAGAGATATGTACATCTATGAAAGTTTGTTTCATGGAAGGTAGACAGTTTGTTAAGGATTTGAAAAGAAATGATATTTGCTATGCCTTAATTCCTAAAAAACCAAGAGAGAATACAGAAGATGGAGTTAGTGCAGAGGTTAAGTAATGGCTTATCGAGTACAAGGAGATAATTTAAGATAATGTACCTGATGGTTTTCCACCGATGAGAGATATTAGTCATTGTATGGATCTAATTCCTGGAGCAAGTTTTTCAAACAAGACACCACACTGATTGACACCAACTGATAATGAGGAACTCAACCGAAAAATTCATGAGTTATTGAACAAGGGTTTAATCACAAAAAGTTTGAGTCCATGTGCAATACCAAGAGTGTTAGCACCTAAGAAGAATAGAGAATGGAAAATGTGTACTAATTCAAAAGAAATCAACAAGATCACAGTTAAGTATAGGTTTGCTATACCGAGGATGGATGATATAACGAATTGTTTGAGTGGAGCAAAATATTTACCAAAACTGATTTGAAGAGTGGATATCATCATATCAAAATTAGAGAAGGTGATGAATGGAAGACTGCTTTCAAGACAAAAGAAGGTTTATATGAGTGGTTGGTTATGCCCTTTTATTTAACTAATGCACCGAGTACATTCATGAGTTTAATGAATGAGGTTTTGAAGAAATTATTAAATAAATATTTGATTGTATACTTGGATGATATTTTGATATTCAGTAAGACTTGAGAAGAGAATTTGATGCAAATAAGACAAGTATTGCAGAGATTGAAAGAGGAAAAGTTACTGATAAATTTGAAAACGTGTTCCTTCATTAAAGAGGAATTTTTGAATTTAGGTTTTCTGATTTCAGCAGACGGTTTGAAGATTGATCCTGAGAAGGTTGAATCTATACTTAGTTGGCCTACACCTAAGAATGTCAGTGAGGTAAGATCATTTCATGGATTGGCAAGTTTTTACAAGAAGTTTATCAGAAATTTCAGTTCTATTTGTAATGCTATGACTGAGATGATGAGAGGAGACAAAAGACAATTCAAATGGACACATGGAGCTGATAAGAGTTTTGAGACTTTGAAGCAGAAGGTTGCTAAATTTTGTGTATTAGCCTTACCTGATTTTAATAAGGTATTTCAAGTTGAATGTGATGCAAGTGGAAGTGCAATAGGAGTTGTGTTGACTCAAGAAGGTAAACCTGTTGCTTTCTTTAGTGAAAAGTTGAATGATGCTAAAAGGAGATATTATGTCTATGATCAAGAATTTTTTGCTATTGTTCAAGCTCTGAAGAAATGGAGACATTATTTGATGCCAAATGGGTTTGTGTTGTATACTGATCATAAGGATTTATAATATTTGGGTAGTCAAAATAAGTTGAACAAGAGACA
Source organism: Thuja plicata (assembly GCA_018584345.1). Taxonomy (NCBI): domain Eukaryota; kingdom Viridiplantae; phylum Streptophyta; class Pinopsida; order Cupressales; family Cupressaceae; genus Thuja; species Thuja plicata. Next base: position 1,405,303 of record MU227301.1, read on the forward strand.
TATGAAATGGGTAGAGTATTTGTAGAGTTTCACATTTGTGATAAAGCATAAGAGTGGAGTTTCTAACCAAGTTACTGATGCATTGAGTAGAAGAAGATCTTTGTTTTTGATTAAGGTAAAAACAGGTTTTGAAAGGACCCCGAAACCTTTTACAAAAAGCTACAAGAGATAGGCATCAAAGGCACATACAAACAAAGAATGCTTGCAATGAACAAAAGGCAGGACCCCACAAGAAACGAAAGACCAAAAACATAAAAAAACAAAAACTGCCAAAGAAAGGCATAGATACCAGGACAACTTCTAGCACAACTTCTAGCACAACTGCTCGAACAGTTTCCAACGAAATTTCCAGACCAACAGAAGAAATATTACATCATTTTCTGGTAGGCTACCTCAGCCTCCTACATTTCTTCCATTTTGTCAGTGGACTCCTTCAGTGTCAGGATCTCTTTCAGGATCTCTAGGACTTTTCTTTTAACTCAGCTTCGGGTTCTAGGACCAGGGCCCGAGCTTCCAGCCTTTTCTTCAATTGTAATTGTGGTGTTTTCCAGCAGGCTTCTTTCCAGATAAGCGTATAATGCTTTTAGGTTCTGAATCGACACTTGCAGGCCTTCATTGTTGTGCTTAAGGATAATCCATATCATGTGCCCATTGTGGCTTATTTGTTCTTTCATCTCTTTTAGCTTTTCTTCCACAATCTCATTAACTCTAGTTGTAAATTCCTCTTCTTTGTTGCTGTCTTTAACCTTAATCATCAACTTATTCTCCATTTCCTCAACCTTGGCTTTAAAAGGCTCCATTGCCTCCATCTCAGTTAATTGACTCTTCATAAACATCATCTCCTCATTCATCCAGTCTTCCATATTAGCCCCATAGTCAACTTTTCTTTTCAGGATTCTGTCATCTTTTTCAAACCCGACCGCATCTGGGCCCATTCTCATTTTTTTATTATTTCTTTTCTCCACTTTTAAAGTCTACTACATTATATTACTCTCCTCACCATCTTCCTCATTCTTATTTTCCTCTCTTTCATCTCCCTCTTTTCCATCTCCCTCAATTTCCTTTTCATCATAATTCTCATCAGCACCCATGCCCTCATCGATTATATTGGGCATTTCCTCCTCTTTCATCTGAGAGTTATCCTTTCTCAGCTGATCCTCAGTTTTTTTTTCCATATTCTCTTTATCATTATCACCATTGTGCTGATCCTCTTGATATTTTCCCTGATTCTGTAGGGTTTCATCACCACTCTTCTCTGACTTAGCCTTCTTCTTCGTTTTAACCCTTTTTTTCTGACTCTGTTTTTCACTTTCCTTCTTCACCTGTCTCACACTACCTATAACCCTCTTAGGGATTGGCTTAGGAAGATTGCAAACATACTCAAAAATAAGAAAAATGAGTCCCACATGGAGCACCGGGTTGCTCGATTTCTTTCTGTGCTCCATCACACTATTATGCAATGAACTCAAGAGATAGAAGGGGAACAAGATTTTTTTACCATGCCTGAAGTGGTTGGCCAGAACAAAATGCAGGTTGTAGATTTTGGAGTATTTGTCATCCAGAGTGAAATACTCGATCATGACAGTGAGAATGTCCGCCCAGTGAGACTTGATTTTTTGAATGTCGACATAATCCCCTATACCTTTACTGAGAAGGGCTTCTTCATCCTCTATTTTCGGGAAAATCTTGTAGGCTTGAGTACCAGCCCTCTTGTTGTTCCTATAGAATTTCATGCCTTCACAAGGCAAACTCGTAATTTATGATCTAACCCTCATAGAAAGGGTAAAAGATTTCCCCCACATATGCACTTTCCCATCCTTCCAACCCTCTGCAAACTATTTTGTTATCTTCGTATCCCAGCCATGGAGCTTCTTCAGATACTGAGATACACCTCCTTTTCTCAATCTTCTCCAAACTTTCCTCTTCTCTTTCCATTTTGTACAGTCAATTGGCTCCTCTCTCTTTAGACCTCCTCCCATATTTCTCGTTTCTTCTTGGAAATGTTGGTCCTTTGCAATTTTGAACACAAAATTCAGGCAGACTCTACAATTATGATTAATCCAGTTCAAATTTAACACCCAGAAAGCGTGCGGTGTCACTAATCTAATTAATCCCATTTCCTTTGAATGACAACACACATTACTTTTAATAATTAAAGATGACCTCATCATTAATTAATTTTGTTTATAACTCCTTCAATGCTATTCATCCTATCGTACTTGATAAGACTAGCCATCTCCATTTTGAAATCCGCCTCACCTTGCCAGGATCGCATAACATCAGAGTACACACCCACATTTGCAAATCCATCCATCGTCATATTACCTTCTCTGTAAACATGTGTATTATGGTAATCTTCAAAGTTGGATAATAAAGATTTAGTTTTTTCAATGATATGGCTTATTGTCCATGATGCTTTATAAGTACCTTTAATACAGTTAATAATATTCAGAGAATCTCCCTCCACCCAAAGTTTGGAGATTCCCATATCTTTGGCCAAAGTGACCACATGAAGGGCTGACATAGCTTTAGCCATATGGTTTGTCTGAATTCCCAACGGAACTGCCACTGTTCCCAGACAATTTCCAGCTGCATCCCTTATGAGGCCTCCCACTCTAGCAGACCCAGGATTCCCTTTTGCCTCCCCATCAAAATTCCCTTTAACCCAGCCATTTGGAGGGGCTTTCCATCTAGTATTTTCCCTCAAATTTTGATTTATGTCTTTCTGTACCTGTGCCTTCATAAGAATTTCATTCATACTAAGAAGATTCTTGTAAGGTGAATCACTAGGAAGCTAATTTTTAAAATTTTCTAGGATACTTCTACAAACCCCATTAGCCACAATTTGAAAGGGAGAGATTTTTTCTCTAAATATTCTATTTTTTCTTTCCTTCCATATTCTCCAAGTGAAGTGAGGTAGAATAAGCTTCCAAAGATCTTTGGCTTCCTTACCCTTGAGGGGGCAGCTCCATTGTTTAACCATGTCCTGGAAGTTAAAAGGATTGACCCACTCTAGATTGATGTCATTGAGCACGGAGTTCCAGACTTTGGAGGAGAAGGGACAGTGTATCATTATGTGATTACTATTTTCAGCTTCAGAGCAGCATAGGATACATTTATTAGGCATACTAATGCCCCTTTTTTGAATATTATCCACTGTGAGGATTTTATTCTGAACAAGAAGCCAGAACAACATGTTAATTTTAGGAATAAGGTTGTTGTTCCATACCTTACAGCTAGGAGAGCATATCTCCTTTTGGTGCAGAAAGGTTGAAGCAGACGAGACAGAGAATTTACCATTCGCCTCTAGCCCCCAGATCAAAGAATCTTCTTTGTTAGGTCTAATAAACCAGGGGGACAAAAACTTGTTGACCAAGTGTAGAGAATCATCAAAGGAGCTAAGATCAACCCATTTATCATTGATCCAGTAATTAGAAACCTTCTCTCCAACAATATCAATGCAATCCGCCATCGCTGGCCTCCATTCCTATTTTTCACTTAGAGCATCTTCCTTCAGCCAATTGTCAGTCCAAAAGTTTATTTTCCTGCCATTTCCGAGCTTCCATCTAGCCCCTTTATTGATTAAATCTCCACTTTTTCTAATACTATTCCAAATGAAAGAGCCATTTATCTCTGAAGAGTCCCTTAGTACTTCCTCCAGAGAAGATAAGTGATACTTTCTCTTGAAGATAGTATTCCATTCCTTCTCTTCTTCCAAAATTCTCCAGCATTGTTTTGCTAGCATGGATTTGTTTGTGTTATTGATACTTCTTATACCAAGTCCTCCCCATTTCTTAGGTTTACACACCACCTCCCAAGCCACAAGGCTTAACCTCTTCTTATCTTCCACTCCGGACCAAAGAAACCTTTTCTGAATTTTTTTAATTAAGCTAGCAAATTTCTGAGGAATTTTAAAAAGGCTCAAGGCATAAACTGGAAGATTTCGAAGAGTAGATTTCAGAATTTGCACTTTACCAGCTTGACTTAGGGTAGCACCTTTCCATCTAGCTAACTTATTATGAAAGAGTTCAATTATGCCATTCCAAAAAACATCATCCGGATTAAGGCATAGGGGGAGACCCAAATAAGTAGAGGGTAGCTTCCCAATCTTGCATCCCAAACTAGAAGAAATCTTCCTTTGTCTAACTTCAGGGGTGTTACAAAAAAATAAAGAACTCTTCTCCTAGTTTATAGATTGACCTGAAGCTTTGGTGTAATTAGTCAAAACCTTTTTCATGTTCCTAGCTTCCAAAACATAAGCTTTTCCCATCATAATTGTATCATCCACAAATTTCTCATGAGTATTTTTGTTGAGCCGAAGAAGGTTAGAGACCAGAGATCTGACCAAAAGAAACCATGCTTTCTATAGATCTCCCAAGACTTTCTGTCATTATAGCAAAGAGGATGGGGGAAATAGGGTCACCTTGTCTAAGCCCTCTGGAGGGATGGAAAAAAATGGAAAAGCCTCCCTTGACCAGCACTGAGGAAGACACCGTAGTGACCAATTGCATTATCAATCTTATCACATCATTATCAAATCCAAAGGAACTAAGAATTTTAGACAGGAAAGACCAGTCCACTCTGTCATAAGCCTTTGACAGATCCAATGTCATCAAGAAACCCTATTTTTTAGATGCTTGAAGGGAGTGAATGTTCTCATGCACAACCATTATAGAGTCAAGAATTTGTCTACCTGGGACAAACCCATTCTGTTGAGGTGATATAAGACTTGGCACTAAGCTCAATATTCTTGTCATCGTAACCTTTGAGATAATTTTGTAGAGCGAATTGCAAAGGCTTATGGGACGAAAGCCATCAACCGTATCCATTCTGTGTTTTTTAGGGATGAGAACAATACATGTTGAGTTGATTTTTTTGAGAATAGATTTAGTACCATAGAATTCTTTAACCGCAGAGCAGACGTTTTTCCCAACAATGCTCCAAAATTGCTGGAAGAAGAACATCTAAAACCCATCCGGGCCAGGAGATTTCCCTCCTTCAAAGGAAAGGACAGCCTTTTTGATTTCAGCCTCTAAAGGGATAGCTCTTAAGAGGGCATTAGCCTCAGAGTCCAATATGTGAGGAATAGAAGTAAGTAAATTCCTCTGCTCAACCAAGTCTATGCTCTGATCTTTAGAAAGTAAAGAAGCAAAATAGCTCACCATTTCTTTCCTAATATCATCTTCTTTGAAGATTTTTCCATTTCCGGTAGTTAGAGAGTGGATTCTGTTAATAGCCTTATGTTTTAGAGCAGTGATGTGAAAAAATTTTGTGTTCTTATCACCTGCTTTAAGCCAGAGGGATCTGGATCTCTGTCTCCAGAATATTTCTTCTTTTGCTATGATATTATGAAGACCACCAAGGGCTATATTCTCTTGGCTTCTCAGAGTTTCAGATAGCCCATTTCTTTGGATATCCTCCTAAATTTCTTTCAGTTCAATTTGGGATTTACTTATAGCTTTGAAGATATCACCATGTATGTGCTTGTTCCAGCTTTTTACATTAGTTTTGACATTAGCCAGTTTCTTGACCACTTTGAACATTGCAATTCCTTCCACCTCAATACTCCACCACTCCCTTATTTTATTTTTCATATCAGGATGGTCTAGCCACATCTTCTCAAATCTAAAAGGGGCATTTCTTTTTCCAGTAAATGGTGAAACATTGAGAGAGATAGGGAAATGATCCGATCCAATTCTTAAGAGGGAGGAAAGAGCACATGAATACTTAGTAAACCATTCCAGATTTATTAGCGCCCTATCCAACTTAACTTGAATCAGGTCCTCTCCCACCCTGCAATTTGACCAGGTGTAGTTTATCCCTTCTAGATCAACATCCATCAGCCCTTCATTGATGATGAAATTCATGAAGTCCACTCTGCTTTCCACTTGGGCAAGATTACCACCTTTTTTATCTTCCTGCTTTTGAGGTGTATTGAAGTCTACCATAAGAATGAAATTGTTATCTCTTCTTCCTTCCATCTACTCATGCAAATTCTTCCATAGTTTACTTCTTCCTGTCTTAGTATTAGGGGCATACACATTGATAAGAGTCCAAGCTAAATTATCCTTTATACTCCTTACAAAAAAAACAATAAAATTCTTATCTTCTTTAAGGAGCTTACAGTCATAAAAAGATTGGTTCCAAAAGATAGCCAGACCTCCCGAAGCCCCTTCCAAGCTGCTACCAATGCATTTTCCATTTTTAACCATCTTCATTTTTTCAATCTTATCTTTGCTCATTTTGGTTTCTTGAATCAACACAATATCAGGTTTAGAGTCTCTTACTAGATTCCTAACTACATCTTTCTTATGAGGACTATTAAGTCCTCGAATATTCCATGAGATGATCTTCATTTGAGGTTTGGGGTACAAACCTAATGGATGGTAAGTTGTTTTCCATCAGCTATGTTCTATTTAGCCTCCTCCTCCCTTTGGGTTTTTTCTGATTTTCTTCCTTTTTCTCCCTTTGGGGTACCAATATCAGCTTTATGTTGTCTAGTTTGAACTCCTGGTTTTTGGCCTCCAACCTTCTTGTTTGATTTCCCCATAGATGAACTCTCAGCTTTCTTACTAGAACTTAAGTTTGGTTCAAAGGTCATGTGCCTACCCTCAGGGGATTTGGGACTTTTCTTATTTGATCCTTTCTTTGAACCCACTATTGACCATGACTTATCCTCTGCATCTTCCTCCTCCTATTTCTCATTCTGATGAGTTTTCATTGGGGTATCAACTTTACTTTCCCTGATTAGGTCATTTGATTTCTTATGATTTGCTTCTTAGCTTTGATTTTCCTTCACTGCCATCTCCTTCTCTACTTCCTGGTGCTTCTCTGATTCTTCTCCATTTTCAATATTTTCTTTGTCTTCTTTTCTTTTATCATTTATTTTAGTTTCTGCTACTTTGGTGCTTTCCCCACTTTCAGCGGCTATTGGAGAGACAAGGGAATCTAGCTTTTCATTTTCTTGATCTTCTTCATCATTTTGCTTTTGCTGGAAGGCAATATCCTTTCCTTCCAGCATGATCGGGGTTTCCAGCATTTCCTCAGTTTTTCTTTTCCATTCCATTCTCTGTCCTTTGGTTTGCTCCTGATTCTTCTTTTTTCCCTTTTGGGTTTTTCGAGGGCAGTGTTTCGCTCAATGACCCAATTTCTTACAAGTGAAACAAGCAAACGACATCGATTCATATTCTATCTCTTGAAGTCATGTCCCCAGTTTTGACTTCAGAGATATCGTCTGGGGAAGGTCAACATTATGTTGAATGTTAACACAAATTCTAGCATAAACTTGTCTAGTTCTGGCTTCAGTCATTGGGTTGATGGATAGAAGTTCCCCAAAAGAGCCAGCAATGGCTATTAAGATATCTTCATGCCAGTATTCCAATGGCATTCCAGGAAGACAGACCCAGACCGACGCCGCCGTGAAAAAACTTTCAATATAATCTAGACTTGTAGTCCACTTTTACAGTGACAGAGAGGTTTTACCCATCATCCAAGGTCCCCACACAAAAATTTTGAAAGATCTTGCCCACTTGAGAACACAAAGGAGAAGAAACCTTTCAGCATTGTCGCTACAACGACTTGGCCTTTTAACCTTCATTTTTTATCCATAAATGATCTAACTAGATCAATATTCAGCCTTGGTCCCAAAAATTTTCCTACTAGGGTAGAAGCCATTATAAAGACCGTGTGTTCTACTAACTGATCTGGTATCTTAATACCAATCTCGCCTTTGAATGGGTCCGATAAAATATCCACTTTGGGGAAGATAGACTTACCCGATGGTTTTATGCCAAAGAGGCCTGCCCACTTGCCTTTCACCAAATTCGTGGACTGATCATGTGACTTTTCTTGGGATAAATCTTTCTCATCTTTCAAATTTTTTGAATTTTTCGCCTCTGGTCCCATTTTTGACCCATTGTCCCTGCTGGACAGAAGCAGCAATGATTCTCCTGCCTTTTCCGTTGATCTGACAGCAACATTCTCTTCTCCTTCCTTCGAAGATCCTACAGCAAAGGCCTCAGCTACCAGCTTCCCTCCAAAAACAAAATTCAAAATTTGAATTCCCTCCTCCTCTCTCTCTCCTCCTCCTTCCCTCTCACGCTCCATGGTTGATTGATATGAGACAGAAGAAGATCTTTGTTGACTGAAATGATAATTGAGGCTCTTAGTTTTGATGACATGAAGCATTTGTATGAAAATGATCCTAATTTTTCTGAGCACTAGAGAGTGTGAAAAAGACCTATTCCAAATAAACCAAGTAAGTATGAAGACTATTTCATTCAAGAAGATATGTTGTTCAAAGTTATTCAGTTGTGCATACCAAGAGGATCAATGAGAACTAGTTTGATAAAGGAAAAACATAGTAGTGGTTTGGCTAGACACTTTGGTATTGATAAAACATTAAGTTTTCTTAAGGAAAGGTATTTTTGGCCTCAGTTGTATAAGGATGTTCAAAAATTTGTGAAAAGTTGTGGAGTTTGTCAAATTGCAAAAGGAGTAAGTCAGAATACTAGATTGTATACACCGATTTTTGTTCCTGAGAAACCTTGGAGTGATATCAGCATGGATTTTGTTCTTGGCTTACTGAGGACAGAAATAGGTAATGATTCCATATTTGTTGTTGTGGATAGATTATCTAAGATGACACATTTGATACTATGTGGAAAAACATCAGATATAGTACATATAGCAGATCTTTTCTTTAAGGAGATTGTCAAATTGTATGGATTACCGAGGAGTATCATCTCCCACCAAGACAGTAAGTTTGTCAGCTATTTTTGGAAAATACTTTTTGAAGAAGTTGGACATCGAGTTGAAGTATAGTTCTAGATTTCATCTACAGACTGGTGGACAAACAAAGGTTATAAACCAAAGTTTGGGTAACTTGTTAAGATACTTAGTTGGATACACACCAAATAATTGGGATTTGAGTTGTTCTGCAAGTTGGTTTGGATAGCTGAGAGTGCCTTAGGCCCTAACCTTCCTACCCTCCTTGTGTCACCTCTACCACTTGAATAGTATAAAGTACAAACATCCCAGAACAAAACTGTAGGATCGTAGCATCAGATCTTCAATAGAGTAGTCGTACCATAGAAATCCTAAGTCAAACCCTAAAAGAGAGATCTGATGAATGCAAAAAAGCTATCTAATGAGTACAAAGGGCTTATGGCTAGTCTATAGGAGGCAAATGATATTTTGGAAGAACTTAGAGATGAATTGGTGATTGATGATGACTACAAAGAAAATTTCATGATTAGTACAACAAAACTTGATTTGCTTCTTGCAAACCAAAGGAGCACCAATGATAAGAGCGGGCTTGGATTTGAAAAGGGTGAAAGCTCAAATTAAGGACAATAAAATCCTAAATCTAAGAAAAAGAAAACAAGAAGGAACCTATCAAAAAACCTAATGCTGAAAGGACTGATGGTAAGTGCTTTAACTGCAATAAATTTTGACATTTAGCCATACATTGTAGGAATAAGTTAAATCACAATCAAGTGTCCTTTTTGAGTCAATATTTCAAATTTCATAATCTTGGTCATAAGGCAACTGAATGTAGAAGAAATATGAACAACCATTTCACTAACCAAGGAAAGATTAGATGTTATTCATGTAACGCATTTAATGGAAAGATTAGATGCTTTACAACTGAATGTAGAAGCAAGATGAACAACCATTTCAATAGGAAAAATCTAATGATCAATCAAGGGCAAAGGAAGTTTTTTTTATCTCGTATGTAATAAATCTGGATATCTAGTTGAGTTTTATCGTTATATCACTAACAACAATAACAACGAAGTAGAAAATAAGAAAGGGAATAAGACAAATGTTGACAAGGAAAGGCAAAGATTGGTATTCAAGAACTATGCAGGCAGATGAAGCAAATATGGGTGAAGAAAGATACAACAAAAGGGTCCACATTTGGATTTGAGGTTGATAATTCCTCAGGAAAATGAACATAGGCCTTTGGCCTAGGGGTATCATATGGAGAAATTTTTTAAGAACCCCCAAAAATGGATGATTCCTAAAATGTTTAAGTGTGGATAATTTTAAGGAGATCTAGATAAAGCTATAGGAGCTGATACAGATGAATTCAATCTGAATTTGAGGATGCACTGTCAAATTTTGTCACTGATAGTGAATTAATGATTTGAATTAATGATTTATAAAGAAATTAGTACACATGCATTTATTGCAAAGAGATATTAGGTGGAAAAGGTATACAAAAATAGAATTTGAGTTTCATTTGAGACACTAACTTTTATAACTTCTCCCCCTACAAGATAGGGCCTGAAAGACTTCACTGCTTTTACCAATGCATAAGCCTGCTTGTCATTAATGTCATACTTTAATTCAGCTTATTGTAAGGCTTTGCTAGAAAAATGCAATAGGTTGTTCATGGCCTTCTTTATATTTTTGCAACAGCAATAGTATGATATGAAGCAAAAGAGAAGATCTGAAATGGTTTGGAAAAATCAGGATATTTTAACACTGGGCTCTCTTAATAGCAATAAATGCATCAACATATTCAACATCCCAATCTAATTTAGTACCCTTTTTAAACATTTTTGAAATATGCTTGACTATCTCAGCAAAGTTAGAGGTAAATCTTATTACAAAATTAATCTGCCCAAAAAATGACAGGCTGCCTTTTACTATTTTGGGGATGGGGATTTTATTAATGGATACAACTCTTTCTTGATCAATTTTTACTCTTTCCTTGGAGACTATGTGTCCCAACAATTTTCCTTCTTAGAATATGTAGTGAGATCATCATGATATACTACCATGATAGTGTCAATCAACTCCGTAAGTGCCACATCCATGGCCCTCTGAAAAGTTGCTCCAACTTGTCAACCCAAAGGGCATTCTAACATAGACATGCGCACCCTAAGGTTGTTACAAATGCATTTTTGTACTGCTCAAACTCTCACTTTAACTTGTTTGTATCTTGAGAAATCATCCATCATTGATAACAATTCATTTCCCGTCACCTTCTGCAACAATGCTTCCATGTTGGATAGTGCATAATTGTCTTTCAATGATGAAATATTTAAATTCCTGAAATATATGCAAAGTCTAATATCCCCATTCTTCTTTCTGACAGGCACCAAGTTAGAGACCCAAATAGAATGTTTAATGGGTTTGATAATTCCTCCATCCCTAAGTTTTGTTTGTTCTTCTTGCATCTTAGGTGCTAAGGTAGGATTAATTGGTCTTTGTCTTTGCCTAAATGGTTTGGAATCTGGTTTCAGTGGTATCTCATCCTAGAACAAATAATTTCTATAAGCTTTCAGCTCATCATAGGACCAAGAAAATACATGTTTGTGCTTCCTCAGTAATTCTACCAAATCTAACTTTATTTTTAGTATGAGTTTATCGCAATATACACATGCCTAGGTGCATTCTCAGTCCCTAGGTTTACTTTTTTAATGTCTTCTTTAACATGCATTGTCTTCTCTTATGCCTTGTCATCTTTGTTAGACAACCTCTCGAAAGCCACTAATCCTCTAGGAATTTTATTAGTTTTTAGTTGCACTACCTCCTTTCTGAATAAATTATCTTTTCCATCCATATGCTCCACATATGCAATAAAGTCTATTTCCTGCAAATCATAATCATCTTCATATCTCAAGAAATTTAATAATTCATCATCATCTTTAAAGACTTGCCAATTGCATATGTTATGAGGAACATAAGGCCTTGTTTTAACTTCAATTATTGATACATCATCTAATGTTGCATCATTTTTCTTCAGAAGTACATTTGCCAAGAAATAATCTATAATATCTGTCTACCCAATCCACTGAGAATGCATCAAATAGTTCAATAGTATCACATACCTCATTCTTCTATTGCTTTAATCTTTCATTCTTAGTGGTATATTTAGATCTTGTTTGGGAAACAATCAATTTAGAATATCTACACACTTAGCAACTTAATCCCATGTTGATAAGCCAGATTCATTCCCAATAATAAGGCCTCATATTCCGCCACATTATTGGTGGAATCAACTATCAGAAGAAAAGAATATTTGAAAGTTTTTCCATCAAGGGATATGAATATGACTCCTGCACCATTCTCATCTTTGCTACAAGCTGCATCAAAAAACATTCTCCAAACTAACACCTTGTTTTTCTCAGCATGGATTATGATTGGTTCAGTATTTTTCAACTCGGGATTAGTAAGTTGAACTGTGAAATTATCCATATATGTATGACCTAAGCATGTCAGTTGATTAGGATCAATTTCTTCAATAATGTATGAAGATCTTGGCATATGATAGGTCTAGTTGGACATGCCCTCCAATCAATCCAGTCCATTGTCTGGAAAGTAGCATGCCATAATTGGGAGCAACATCTACTGTTGTAATGTCAGTTATATATGTGGCTTCCGGGCATTCAACAATCTTAACCTCAATATTCTTCATAACACCAACTACAGGAACTGATTTGTTATCTATTTCCTAACACTTTCCATATGTTGTGTGAACACTCAGTCCCAATCACAAGGTATAATATTTATGGCAGCCCCAAAGGCTATAAAATAATTTCTTAAAAGCTTATTGTTAATTAGAAGTGTCATATAAAATGGATCAATTTGAGAAGGGTTTTTAGTTAATGTGGTACCAATATACACTTCAGACATTGGTACTACTTCATTGTTCTTAGTGACCCGATTCCATTCCCCAGGTACAATATTTAACAATTTATTGGCAATTCTCTTGTATTGTGGGAATTTCATCATTTCCAGCCGTAAAAATGACACTTTCACCTGAGATAAAGCAAATCATGATGCCTAAAGATGATGTAGAAGCAATCTGTGTTGGCTTTACTAACTCAATCTTATCAACATTTTCAGCCTTTGATGGTTTGACCAGTTTAGTGCTATCATTTCTTAGTTTTGCATCTGATGGTTTTGTCATCATAGTAGTCCCTTTTTGTTTCAGAGTATTTTCCTTTATAAAAATTCTAGCAGGCTTTCCTTTATCATCATTTATTACCCTATTTCTTAGATTATAATTACTTCTAGCTTGGTGGTGCAGGAGCACCTAGGTAGGGCTAAATGGTAACCTAGGGCTTCTAGTTTGTTTCTGGCTTGTAGTGGTCTTAGCCACACCACTAGTGGAATAATGGGACTAGATGAGTACTAGGATGTGTGGAGTTAGATTAGGAGGCCTTATTAGGTCCTTAGTGACTTTCTTTGCAAGTGTTGTCCAAATTTGTCAATTTGTGTACATGTTGCCAATGTTGTGGCAAAAGTGGCAATTATGCATTTAGGGGTCAAATTGGACAAGGAAGTGTTTAGGAGACCTATTTGATGTTTTACTTAGCCTAGATATGCAATTGGTTAAGTTTCTTGAGTTGTTGACCAAGTTGTATGTAAGAATCCCAAAAGTTGTAAAAGTTGTCATTGACAACATTGACAACATTTCTTGCAATGATGTCTTTTCGAGCATTTGGGTTTCTAACTATCTGAAACCATGGAGATATGGTCATGGTCAACTATATAAGGCCTCCCTCGACCTTTGTATGAGGTTGGTTGATTTTGGAATTTGTATGTACAGACCGTGTTACTGAAAAACCAGTTACAGTTAAGCATTTTCTTTGCATTTTGGTGTTTAATGGATTGAACTCTGCATTTTTTTTGGTGCATGAGGTAGTATGTGTAAATTCTTGATTCTACATGTGATTAGTTTTTGTTTTTGTTCCTATTTCCTTGCTTATGTAAAAAGTTTTCATTTCTACACTGGCACAAGTCTGAACCAGGCAGTTTCTCAAAATGGGGTCATAACTTATGTTTCCATCGTGGAGTCTCCGCGGGCCTTTGGAATTAGGAAGATGACTCCATGTACATATTGTGTAGTGAAGGATGGGCCCTAAAAGGCAAGCAATCTATTTTTGCAGTGATGCCCTAGGCGAGCCAGAGATGCATGGCTAGGGATCACAAAGAGTTGCAGAGATGTTAGGAGGGATTGAAGGCATTCATTGCTTCAATCAAAGCTTGTGGAGAGGTGGACATATGTGTGAAGAAGTCCCAATTCAAGGGGAAGCTTAGGTGAGGGATTCTTTATGTTGAAAAAAAATATTTTGACGGCCATGCTCTGTTTGATTTGTAACCCTTAAATTTAGGCTTGTAAAAAGGAACCCACTGTATAGACAGCTTGGGAAGGCAAGACCTAGAAAATCTTAGATCTCTGTAAAGGGTGTCAGAATCAAAAGTTAGTTTTCCATCTTGTTAAGGATAATTTCAAGTTATTTGGGAAAAGGTGCCTAATTAGGCTTAATTGCTTGTAGCCCTATTTTGGGTGAATTTGCTATGTTTCTTGGAACTCGTTTAGGGTTCTATTGCAAATTGTGTTTGTGGGCATTGGATTGGATCCTATTGACATCCGAGAAGCCTACCTCTCCATGTGGGATTGATCTTGATCATGTTGGATCAGTTAGTGAAGATGGTGCAAGAAGAGCTCCATGGGCTAGGTAATGAGTGATTTGATTTCTTGATTGTTGTATACAAGTTGAAAGAAGAAGGATCTTGTGTAGAGAATCCTTGGGAGATTAGGGTTAGTCAAGAACCCTAATAGGTCAAATAAGTGGCCTATAGGATACGCTAGAAGAGGATAGGGTACAAAGCAAAACTTTTAGTTACATCAGATTGGTATCAAAGCCAGTTAAAGACCTGGGAAAACAATGTATGTCTGCAGCTACCGGTGAATCAGTGGGAGTGTCAAATATGGTGACTAATGTAGAGATAGCTAAAGAGGTGGACGAGAAAAAGGAGAAGAATAGACTCATTGAAGAAGCCTTAGAAGGAATCAAGATAAGGCTAGAAGAAGTTGCTAATGAAGCTAGGAACAAAGAAGTTGAAAGTAGTGATAGGGGTAAAAAGATTGTAGAGGAAGATATTATCCCTAAACCAGACGCTGTCTTGAATGAAGAACCCTTCTTGAAAGCCATAAAAGCCCTAGGAGGGAAGGCATTGGAAGGGATACCACTGTTTAGTGGGAAGATGGACATAGAAGCAGTGATGGATTAGATTGAAGGAATGGAGAACCATTTCGAATGCGAAGGTGTAACATAGGCACAGAAGCTCAAGGTGGCCAAGTCAAGACTCATAGGGTCAGCACTTACATGGTGGAAGTATCTTCAAGATGAGAGGATTAGAATGGGCAAGCAACCTATATCCAATTGGAATGCCATGGTGACAAAGCTAAAAGAAAACTATCTGCCAGAGGATTATGAGATTCAACTCCATAGGAAAAGGCAAAATATGAAACAAAAAGACATGGATGTGGCCTCTTATACAGAGGAGTTTCAGAGATTGTGTCATAGGTCCAAGCAACAAGAAGAAGAATCAATGAAGGTGGCAAGCTACTTGGGTGGTTTGAAGTGGAACATCAAAGAAGAGATTAGTCTATGGACACCAACCACAGTTCAAATGTGTCATCAACTAGCTCTAAAGGTGGAGGAAAATAATAGAAAGAAAGGTGACTCTAACTTAAAAAATAGAGGTATAGGAAGAGACCAACACGGTCAAAGAGGAGGTTATCAAGGCAAAGGAAATGAACAAAGAAACCAAGGTGAAACCAAATTGACCGAGCATAGCAATGAAACTAATCCAAGAGGAGGTTATACCAAAGGTAGGGGTAATCAAGGAGGCCCTAGTAGAGGAAGAGGGTCAGGTAGAAGCAACTCATACTTTGCAAGTATGAAGTGTTACAACTGTGGTCAATTGGGCCACCCGGCATATAGATGCTCTAAGAAACCTACTACATCAAATCATGACAAGAGAGTGGCATATGCTCATGAGGACACTTCAAGTGTCAAAGCACCTGAGATTGATCATCTAGACTCAGAGATGGGAAAAAATATCATATTTAGGAGGGTGTTGATAAGGCAACCAGTCAAAGATGAACCCAAACATAGGAGGGCTTTGTTTAGGATAAGATACAAGATCCTTGACAAAGTTATTAAGGTGATTGTGGATTCTGGTTCCACAGCTAACATATAAGAGGAGGCAGTGGACAAACTCAAGCTAACCAAAGTACCCCATGTAAATCCATACAAGGTGACATGGCTAAATAAAGGCCAAACTGTGTTGGTGAATGAACAAACATGGGTTGAGTTTTATATAGCAGGCTATAAGGACAAGTTGCTTTGTGACATCTTACCAATGGATGCTTGTCATTTGCTGTTAGGAAGGCCTTGGCAATATGACAGTAGAGCAGTGTATGATGGGAAAGAGAATTCCATAACATTCAAGAAAGGAGGCAGAACTTTCAAGATTCAATCTCTGTTGGAAGAGGATGAGCCACAGCCCAAGACTCCAAGCATTTTGTTGTGTAATGGAAAGGAGTTTGTGAAAGAACTTAAGGATGAAGATAATGAAGGATATGCTATTGTTCTAAAGCCCAAGGAAGAAGAGAAGCCTGTCAAGGAACCCTTACAATCAGAGATTCAATAATTGCTTGTGAAGTATAAAGATATAGTAAGTGACGGTGTTGGAAAGTGACAATGCAAGCAATTGTTATTTTGTCATTGATGTCAAACCTTTAGTGGTGAGACTATTGTTATCTGTTTGAGTACCATACCTATTATTGATGAAGAAGATTTAACAAGAAGACCAAGTGAATGGTTGAGTTAAGGCAACTAAAAGGGTATTTGATTAGTTGGCACTTTGGCAAAGTAATTTGTTGTTTATCTTTCAAAGACAATTTTTCTGGCCATTCTGTGCCGAGCAAGTTTGGCTTGTGCCGAGCAAAGTTGCTTATGATGAGAAAAGTTGCTTGTGCCGAGTAAAGTTGCTTGTGACGAGCAAAAAGTTGCTCAATGCCGAGCACCATTGAAGTTGCCGAGTGGAAATAGTGATGTTGGCCGACTAACAGTAATTGGATTAATGATGAGATTTGAGATCTCTGGCCGACTTAGTTAATATCATTGGGATATGTAATGTTAATTAAAGATTGATCCACGTCATTTAATGTATGGGTAACTGTAATTAATGCATGGTTTCAAGATTTAATTAGAGACTACTTTGGAGAAGTAAATATAATGCAAAGGTGGAATGATCTATTGGATCTGACCTAACCTAAGATCTACTATCTTGTTTAAGCAGCAAAATATTTATCTGACCTAAACAGAGAGGTATATGATAAAGTGTGCTGCTGAATGAAAAGTGGATGCAAAAGAGTTGCATAGTTGATTTACTGTTTGGCATGATCTAGCAGAGACAGCAAAAAACAGAAGCATAGAGTTGCATGTGTGACTGCTTGACGGATTTCCAAGCAGATCAAAAGGTTGAAATGACAATGCAGGCTGTCTAGTAAGTTAACATCATAGCTGTAATTGGATCTGAATTTGCAAAGTAAGTTGTATGTACCAAATCACAACTGCTGATTACTTTCTTACCATTGTATCAGTTAAATCCTTTAACAAGGTTGACTTAACAGTCATTTGTATAAATCCTCTAACACGGTGACATTCAGATTGGAATGTTCTAAGTCCTCTAACACGGTGACATTCAGATTGGAATGTTCTAAGTCCTCTAACAAGGCCACTCCTGACAAGGTGATTAAATCTTTTAACCAGGTCACACCTAGCAGTGTGTTCTTGTAACCTTTTACAGGGTTGGCTCCTCACAGGGCATCACTTCAGAAGAGTGAAAACTTGGTAGCATGTTGCTGGTGGTTTTTCCCATATTGGGTTTCCACGTTAAATACTTGGGTCAACTTGTGTGAATGCTTATGGTTTACTTTACTGTTATGTTTCTACAAGTATATTTCAATTGACAGTAAACTGCATGATTAAAGTTGTTGACTTATGCTACTGCTGCCGAGTATATCTAAAGTACAGAAAGTTTTATTTTCTACATCTAGACCTGAGGATAACTGATTCACCCGTCCCCTCTCAGTTATTCTAAATTCATTCTAACAATTGGTATCACAGCATTGGTCTCCTAAAAATAGTTTGAAGGTACTTGGAGCAAAAAGATCAAGATGTACAAGAAGGAGGTTCCTAAGCTGAACAAAGATAACTTTCCTGCATGGCAGAGTTTGATGAAACTCCATTTGGCTGGTATTGGAGATGATGCTAAGTGACTTATTGAACATGCCTATTTACCACCTGCTACTCCTCTCACAGCTACTCAACTAAAAGAAAAGAAAGAGCACAATCAAGCAATGTTGGAGATCGCCTCCTCATTGAGCTATTCTGAGTTTGATGATATAAAGAGCTGCACAAATGCAAAGCAAATGTGGGACAAACTTGCAACTGTCTATGGTGGAGACACAAATGTGCTGAGAGCTAAATCAGAAAGTCTAAGAGGTAAGTTTGATGAGATGAAAATGCAAGGTGAAAATGTCATTCAGTACTATGGTAGGGTAAAAGAAGTTGTAAATGCCATTAGAGGGGCTAATGGAACAATTGATGAGAACACCATTATGAGCAAGGTACTGAGAACTTTACTTCCTGTATATGCTATTAGAGTTTCTGCAATTCAAGAATTGAGATGTATTCCTAACAATAATCTGAATCTGGAAAATCTGATAGGCAGACTCACTGCATTTGAAATATCAAATTATGATAACTATAATCCACAAGGGATTGATTCTTGTTTTAGATCACAGCTGGTTCTCAATAAATCTAAGAAAGGAAAGAAACATGTGGACAGTGATAGTGACACTTCTGATGATAATCTTGAAGAACTTGAAGCACTTATGGCAAAAAGGCTTTCCAAAGGAAAAGGAAAATACAGAGGTAAACTTCCTATTATTTGTTTTTCATGCAACAAAATTTGTCATATAGCTGCTAGATGTCCTGACAAAAATGAAAAGATGAAAGAAGGGACAACAAATACAAAGACAGAAAGGATGACCGAGACTTCAGGAAATATAAGGGATACAAAGACAAAGGTAAGAAATCTTGTTATATTGCTAAAGAAACTTCTGACAATGACACTGATAATTCTGATGACAATGATATCAAAGTTGTTTATGTTGCAATGAAAGAAGATTCTGATAATGATGAGAAAACTGCACTAATCTCTTATATGAGTAAGATTGATCATTGGATCATTGATAGTGGTTGTTCCCATCATATGACTGGTGACAAAGATAAGTTTGAAACCCTAAACCAATGTAAATGAGGATATGTAAAATTTGGTAATGATTCACCATGTCTTATCAAAGGTAATGGATTGAATAATCTAACTGACAAAATCAGATGTGATGATGTGTATTGGGTTGATGATCTTAAATACAATTTGCTGAGTGTTGCACAACTGAACACTGCTGGTTACAAAGTTGAATTCCAACACAGAAAAGCTAAGATCTATGATTCTACTGGAGAACTTATTGGAAGTGGTGATCAGACTAAAGGTAACTTATTTTATCTAGATTTATTTGAAGAAACATGTCTGTTTGCACAATACAATGAAAGCTAAATGAGGAATGAGTAATGCAGGTTTATGAAAGAATTGATCAAACTCAATTCTGCACAACCCAAGAACATGTTAACCAATAACCTGTTACAAGAAAAGAAGAAAATGGAGACAAAAGGAAAATGCTCTCAGAATGTGAAAAATGCATAAGAGATAATCAAAAAAGAACAAGGCTCAACCTTATAAAAGGTGAGAAAGAAACCCTAAAGGAAAAATCTAGGTTGCACATTATTAATTAATAATTAATTAATAATGTACCTAAGTGAAGCTTAAGTAACTAGAGTAATATAAACTTATATAATTAAATCGATATGATTTAATTAATAAGTATAAAGTGATAATACTCTAACTCCCCCCCTTAAGCTAAACGCAGGGAGAAAGCTGACCTAGCAAAAACTAAGAAAGAAAGAAATGGGTCCCGGCAACAAGGCCTGATCAGGTACCCAGTATAAGGAAATCTCTGTAAACCGGAGACAAAGGAGAAAACCCAGTGGGAAAAACTCCTCTCCAAAAAGAGATGTAAAAGAAAGAAAAGACAAAAGGAATGACTTCAAGAGACTCTCTCAAAGCCAGTAGT
>MU227301.1:1427196-1470214 GCA_018584345.1 Thuja plicata
TTGAAAGAAGAATAAGACGGAAGTAGAAGGGTCTTTCTGAATGAAATGATAGAAAGTAAAATGCACCCCCCCACAATGTATAATACTAACCCCCATACACCCCAAATTACTATGAAAGCACAAGAAACGAGAAAAAAACCTGAGTTCCAGAAGCAGAACAGAAGCACACAAGAAGGAATGACTTTGACTGCAAAAATCGGCAACCAAATGGTAAATTTAGGAAATGAGACCTGCACCAATGCGACGGGCTCGGAAACACCTTTTCGGCGATATTTCATTTTTCAAAAATGGACACCATATGCTTAAGTTATGAGAAAAAAACCAAGAAGTGCCCTGAAAAGGAAGCTCGCTGGAAAAACACAGACCCTGTCTTAAATTTGACGTCCAAATGACCGTCACACCTCTGCGTAGTTAAAATTGACGGCCGTCACTGTTTGCCGGAAAAAAATTTCCGACCGCCGGAAAATGGGAATGTCGCTGGAAAAATTCAAAAAACAACCGCAGGAAAAAAATCCGGCCGCTGACGTCAGCCCTGACAGGCTGGTGGCGGGCCGGAGGCTGGCCGATGGCGGGTTGGTGGTTACCATTGGTGGCGGCCGCTCCCGGGCACCGGCAGAAGGCCAGGTGGCGCCGCTGGAGGCCCTGGCAGCTCCGCCGGTGGCTGGCGGCCGGCGAGCAGCGCGCTGGCGGTTGAGCCGGGCGCGAGCCGGGCCAGGCCAAGCGGAGGTGGCGCCGGGGTGGCGCCGAGGTGGCGCCGGGGTGGCGGCGTGCCCCGAGTTACCCAAAATTTGCATTTTTTTTAATAAAATTTTTTGATTTTCGCCTCGAAAACTGTGTCGTACGGCACTAGTAGGGCAAAAAAAATTTTCCAGATGCTACGGAGGCCAAATAGGTCGAAGTTTATATCAAAATTCACCGGATCGATCCTCTGAATTCATTGGAGAGGTCTGTTTTGGCCCAAGATGCCTCTAAAAAATATATTTTTCTAGATCCAACCAAAAACTGCGGCTGAAAGATGAAACCCTTGAAGCTCCAAAAAATCTTCAAATCAGGAACAGGCGGCCACAGATCTAAGCTCTGATACCATGAAAGAATTGATCAAACTCAATTCTGCACAACCCAAGAAGAACCTGTTAACCAATAACCTGTTACAAGAAAAAAAGAAAATGGAGACAGAAGGAAAATGCTCTCAGAATGTGAAAAATGCATAAGAGATAATCAAAAAAGTACAAGGCTCAACCTTATGAAAGGTGAGAAAGAAACCCTAAAGGAAAAAGCTAGGTTGCACATTATTAATTAATAATGTACCTAAGTGAAGCTTAAGTAACTATAGTAATATAAACTTATATAATTAAATCGATATGATTTAATTAATAAGTATAAAGTGATAATACTCTAACAGTTTATACCAACCTTTACCAGTCCCAAATAGGCCATGGGAGTCTATGAGCATGGAATTCATAGTGGGTTTACCCAACACAAAATAAGGATATGACATCATCTATGTGGTGGTTGATAGATTTAGTAAAATGGGTCATTTTATACCCTGCAAGACTACTCATGATGCTAGCCATATAGCATATTTGTTCTTTAAGGAGATTGTGAGAATCCATGGTTTACCGCTAAGTATTGTATCAGATAGGGATGTGAAATTCATGAGCCATTTCTAGAAAACATTATGGAATATATTGAGTACTAATCTCGCATTTGGTTCAGCCTACCATCCTCAGACAGATGGCCAAACTGAGGTGGTCAACAGAGTGTTGGGTAACCTATTGAGGTGCCTCACTAAAGAGTATGGTCAGACATGGGATATTGTCATTCCCCAAGCAGAGTATGCATACAATGATAGCAAGAACAGAACAACAGGGAGAAGCCCATTTGAAGTAGCTTATGGGATGCACCCAAGGGGTGTAGGATGCAGAGGATTTGGTACTCTAGTATTTTCTTCACCCAAAATGCTTCTTTCTCTATCCTAACCATCCATTGGCTACCTCTTTTTGGATTCTCGTCCAATTAGGATCTCCAAGACCCTCACTATCAGCTTCTCCTCCAAGGTATAGTTGATCTTCGGAAGATTCCAAAGTTTCTAGGCTTAACTCGTCCAACTAGTTCCCCAAATGCCTAGCCTTCTCCACTAGATTTCCTCCTAGAATCCCAAACCCCTACTTAGGATCTTCCCATACATTTACTTAGACTCTTATCTATCTTCTTGGCCCATCAAAGGTCATTCTGAACCTTTTCCCACACTTCTAGATACATTACCAATCCAATTGGTCTCAATTTCACTAGGAGGCCTAATTGTTTAAGTCCTAACTTCTGGATGCACCCATAACCCTAGCTTCCACCAGGCCCTAGTTTTTAGCCTATTATTTAGGCATCTGGACCAGTCAGCATAAACTATTGTCAAATTGATCTCCAAACTTTGATTCACCTCCTACCACCTTTGAATTCTTTTAGGAGACTATCTTGAGCATCTAGAAATACTACTAAGTCTTTTCCCAAAGTTCATGGGTGCTCGAACCAAATCCTTCTTCACCCTATCCTAGCTCACCTGTATTCAACAGTCAAGCATAGGGCTTCCCATTTGGTCTAGTAAATTCATTGCACCTACAAAAATGGAAACAAAAACCCTATCGACAGACTCTAACCCTACTTCCCCCATGGTTTCAGTCAATTCCACCGGTGGGTTCTTAGGTTAGAGCCATTTCTAACTAAACAACACTGTACGGTCACTTGCAGACCAGTGACTTTCAAACTCTCTAACTTCACACTACAAGAACTTGAAAACAAACTATCTATTGCATATTAAAGCTAATTGAAATCACTACACCCACATGGGGTCCAATCTACTATGCCAATCCATACACATTCGTACAGTAGCAAGAAAACAATGCAGATTACAAGAATGCAGTCTCAGACATCCATACAGAAGGACCAAAAGAAAATGTTGCTATCCAAAATTTCATTGACTATTTCAAATCATCGAATCCATGCTCATATATCGAGCATGGGCAGTTACAACTGCTCTAACTTCATTTTGTCCATTTCTTGCAAAAGTTGCGTGAGCAACTTTTTGCATTTTGAGCATTTTGACTCATTTTGTCAACTCGTTGGGTGAGTTTGACTTTCATGACCCTAAGTAGGATATGTAGGGTCCTAAAACACCCATTAAACCCAAATTACATAAAAAAATAGCAACTCTCACTAATTTAGGCCAAAATGACCCTAAATTATCTAATGAGCACTATTGGCTCTTACATTCATGAAGTTAAACAACATTGTATCTAACCTATTGGAACTTGTCCCAATCCACCCACAAACATCTAAGACAACCCTAAAACATGCTAAAAGATAAAAATGGGAGGTTCCCTGCACCATACTCCCCTAGGACAAATAACTCAAGTGCCTTGAGTTAGGAGGTCTTCAATGGTCACCCCATACTTTAGAATATCTGCCTCTATCATCTAAGTGGCCTCAGCTTCTTGTAGTCCTTGCCACTTCACTAGATACTCCTTGTAATTACCCTTCCTTGTCTTCTTTATCACCTTAGAATCCATAATACTGTCCAATTGCAGAGGAATAGGTGTAGGGAGATCTTTGATCCAATCATCCTCCTCCAACTCTAAAAAAGTGGATTGACTTGTGTCTGGTGTTGGTCCCTTGTAGGGATATAGGTCACAAATATTGAAAATGGGTGAAATCCCCAATTCAGGAGGCAACTCCACCTCATAGGCATTCTTGCCATACTTATGCAAAATCTTCAGTGGTCCTCTCTTCTTCATGAGTAGCTTAGTTGGCTGACCCTTGGGTAGCCTCTCCTTCCTGAGATAGGAAAGTACTAGATCCCCTACCTTGAACTGCAAATCCCTTTGTGTCTAATCAGCTTTGAACTTATACTTGTCCACTTGTTTTTGTAAAGTCTTGTTGACTTGTTCATGAAGCTCCTTCATCTGTTCTGCAAATGACTCTCCTTGTGCACTCCTCTTGTCCTTTGAACTAAAATCCCTCAACTCCAAGATCCCTCTAGGATTGACCCCATATACTATCTCAAAGGGGCTTTTACCAGTACTCCTATTAATGGAGTCATTATATGAAAATTCTTCCTTCCCTATGATGTGATCCCATGACTGTCCATGCTGCTTAGTCAAGCATCTTAGCAAGTTCCCAAGTGACCTATTCACTACCTTCATTTGTCCATCTGACTGTGGATGGTAGGCTAAAGAGAAAGATAAGTTTGTTCCAAGCATCTTCCATAGGGTCCTCCAAAAGTTACCCACACACTTACTATCTCTGTCACTTACTATATTCAGTGGCAATCCATGGATCCTTACAATGTCCCTAAAGAATAGACCTGCAATTTGTGAAGCATCATTGGTTTGCTTGCATGGAATGAAGTGTGCCATTTTTCTAAAACGGTCCACCCCAACATACACACTTTCATGACCCCTACTTGTCTTTGGTAACCCCAAAACAAAGTTCATGCTTATGCACTCCCAAGGCCTTTGGGGTATGGAAAGAGGTTGATACAACCCACTGTTTCTGCTTTGTCCTTTAGCCCTCCGACATATCTGACATTGTTCCACAAACTTCCTTACATGTGGCTGCATCTTAGGCTAATAATAATGCCTATTCACTTGTTCAAGTGTTTTGTCCACTCCAAAGTGGCCTCCCAAGCTTTCTTGGTGTTTTACCTTCACAATTTTCTCCCTCATTGAACAATGAGGTATACACATGAGGTGTCCCTTAAACAATAGACCCTCCTCCAACACAATTTCAATAAACTCCACTTTAAACCCCTGTTGAAACTTCACACATGCCTCATAGGCATCTTTAAAATCTTTGTCCTCTTTATAGAGGTCTTTCAAGTTTTCCATTCCCACACTTTGTAATTGTATCTCCTGTATTGTGAGTACTCTTCTGCTAAGAGCATCTGCAACCTTGTTGCTAACACCTTTCTTATGCTTTATAACAAATGTATAATCTTGTAATGACTCTACCCATTTAAGGTACCTTTGATTCAGTTTTTCTTTCCCATTCAAGAAACTTAGGGCATGGTTACCGGTGTAGACCACACATTCCCTTGGTAGGAGATAGTGTCTCCACTTTTTAAGAGCTTGTACCATAACATACAACTCCAAATCATAAATGGAGTACTTTTGTTTAGCTTCATTTAACTTCTCTAAGAAGAATGCCACAGGGTGTCCCTCTTGGCTTAGCATTGCTCCAATAGCTAGCTTGCTAGCATCACACTCCACCATAAAGAGTTGATTGAAATTAGGGAACCTAAGAGTAGGTAGTTCTGCAATCCTTTTCTTCAGCATTTCAAACCCCTGGTCTGCTGCTACAGTCCACTTAAACTGACATTTGATTCCACCTTTTATGGTGTTGAGGATAGGGGCACATACATGACTAAAATTCCTCACAAATTTCCTATCATAGGAGGCCAATCCATGAAAATTCCTAACATCACCTATGGACCTAGGTGTAGGCCATTCCAATATGGACTTGACCTTATCAAGATCCATCTTCATGCATCCATTAGCAACCACAAAACCAAGATAAACTAGTTTAGTTTTCAGAAACTCACACTTTTCTTGATTGATCATCAACTTCTCTTGATGTAGCCTCGTTAAGACCATCTCAAAATGCTTCATGTGCTCCTCCTTGGACTTGCTAAATATCAAAATATCATCAAGTTAAACTATTACAAACTTACCAATAAAATCTACTGGCACTTCATTCATGAGCCTCATGAATGTGCTAGGTGCATTACTTAGGCCAAAGTGCATTACTAGCCACTCATACAACCCTTTATTAGTCTTGAAGTCTGTCTTCCACTCATCACCAGGTCTCACTCTTATTTGATGGTACCCTGACTTCAAATCCATCTTAGAAAACTAACAAGAACCTCCTGAATTGTCCATCAAATCTTCTATCCGGTATTGGGAATCTATACCTGATTGTGATCTTGTTTATAGCCCTGGAGTCTGTACACATCCTCCATTTTCCATCCTTCTTAGGTGCAAGTAATGTAGGTATAGCACATGGGCTTAAACTCTTCCTTATCAATCCCTTATCCAGCAAATATTGAATCTATTTTGCTATCTCTGCATTTTGAGTTGGTGTCATTTTATATGCTACTTTGTTTGGCAAATTTGCTCTAGGAATGATCTCAATCTGATGGGTTACATCCCTCATAGGTGGTCATACACTTGGTAATCCATTATCCACTATGTCATGATATCTTTCCAACAAGGCTTGTATCTCTGGTGGCATGTTGACTTTCTCCTTGGACTCTTCCTTTGGCTTCACTATCACTGCACAACAGATACCTTTCTCCTTCTTCATAGCTTTGAGAAACTCCTTCCCCCTCAATAACATCACACTGGTTCCCACATGCTTCTCCTCACTAGGTTCTTGCAATGGATCCATCTAAAACTTCTTCCCTAGCTTGATGATCACATAACTATTCTTTTCTTCATCATGTATTTCTTTGGCATCATACTACCATGGACATCCTAGAAGCAGATGACATGCATACATAGGCAATATGTCACATAGGACCTTGTCCTTATACTCTCCTATCTCAAACTCAACCATAGTTTGTTCATCCACCACTATTTTCTGCCCTTTGTTTAACCATGAAACTTTGTAGTTAGTGGTATGAGGTATTCTCCCAAGTTTCAGTTTGTCTACCATCTCAGTGGATCTAGACTCCACTGTCACTTTGCAAATCTTCCCATGAGACCTACAAGTTGTCTTGAACAAATTCTTCCTTTCAAGTGGCTCTATGGTGTTAGGAACCTTCAGTAAAGTTCTTCTCAATATCAAACTCTCTCCATCCAATAGTGGGCCTGCCTTGGAAATGGGAGAAGTAACACTTTGGGTGTCATCTTCTTGCACCAACTGATTCCTTCTATCCCCCATGGAAGATGAGTAATTCTTTTTAGGACTCCTGCCCATTGTGTAACCCACTTGGTTGTAGTTATAACATCTGCCAGTAAAGACTGAATTAGATATTCCTTGGGGCTGAAACCTTCCTCTAGGAGGCCCTCTTCCTCTGTATCCTCCTCTCTGAAAAGATCCTCTGAACTGATTACCCTCACTGTTATCCATAGACTGATTATCTTGCTTTCTATTAGGGCTATGTCCCCTACCAAAGTTACTCCTGCCTCTCTGAAAACCTCTATTATTGTTACCACCTCTTCCTCTTTGATGGAAGTCATTCCTCCTAGCCTTATCCTCTGCTCTCAAGGCTAGTTGGAAACACTTGTGCATTCTGTCAGGAGCCATCATGCTAATCTCATCTTAAATCCCTTGTCTCAACCCATTGAGATACCTTGCTACCTTCTCTATTTCATCTTCTTATCTTCTAGCCCTTAGGCTCAGTTTGTGAAATTCCTCAGTATAGGCACTTAGTGTCATCTCCTTTTGTCTTAGGTTCTGTAATTTTTGGTACATTTAGATTTCATAATTAGTAGGCAAGAATTGTGCCCTCAATCTGATCTTCATCCTCTCCCAAGAAACTATCTTTTTCTTTCCATTGGTTACCCTATCATCCTGCATCATGTTCCACCACACCAATGCAGATCCTTTGAGTCTAGCCTTGTCATAGCTGACCCTCTTCTCTTCTGATACCTCCTTGTAATCAAACTGGTTGTCAATGGCCTCTAGCCAATCCAACAACTCTTCTCCATTCAGGCTGCCACAATAATATGGTATGTGTTCCATGCTATCCTTGCTAATATACTTAAAGGCATCCAAGAATACTTTTTGATCTTTATCCATCTCATGTTCTTTACCTTTGTTAGATGTTTCTTCTTATTGACTTTCATCTCCATCACTCTCATCTCCCCATTTAGTCATCTTCTTTTTGTTCTTTGGTTCAAACACATTAGCCTTCTCCAAGAGGCCTTGAAACAATTCCACAATGGCATCCCTACTCATTCCCTTAGGAGGCATGCTTTCAACCTCATGGCTTCCTATTTCTTCAGACATACACCAACTTGTCAAGTTATGTCTCTGATACCACTCTGATACAGAGGATTTGGTACTCTAGTGCTTTCTTCACCCAAAATTCTTCTTTCTCTATCCTAACCATCCAATGGTTACCTCTTTTTGGATTCCCCTCCAATTAGGATCTCCAAGACCCTCACTATCAACTTCTCCTCCAAGGTATAGTTGATCTTTGGAAGATTCCAAAGTCTCTAGGCTTAACTAGTCCAACTAGTTCACCAAATGCCTAGTCTTCTCCACTAGATTTCCTCCTAGAATCCCAAACCCCTTCTTAGGATCTTCCCATACATTTACTTAGACTCTTATCTATCTTCTTTTCACATCAAAGGTCATTTTGAACCTTTTCCCACACTCCTAGATACATTACCAATCCAATTGGTCTCAATTTCACTAGGAGGCCTAATTGCCTAATTCCTAGTAGTTCTAAATTCACTATTTTTGGGTTAATGCTCACAATTTCTCCAAATGACTCTACACAGACCTTGAAAATCTTCAAGGTATCTATGAACACTATCATAATCCAAAGTCCTGACTTTTGTATGCACCCATAACCCTAGCTTCCACCAGGCCCTAGTTTTTAGCCTATTATTTAGGCATCTGGACCAGTTAGCATTAACTATTGCCAAATTGATCTCCAAACTTTTATTCACCTCCTTCCACCTTTGAATCCTTTTAGGAGGCTATCTAGGGCATCTAAAAATGCCACTAAGTCTTTTCCCAAAGTTCATGGGTGCTCGAACCAAATCCTTCTTCACCCTGTCCTGGCTCACCTGTATTTATCAGTCAGCCATAGGGCTTCCCATTTGGTCAAGGAAATCCATTGCACCTACAAAAATGGAAACAAAAACCCTATCTACAGACTCTAACCCTACTTCCCCCATGGTTTTAGTCAATTCCACCGGTGGGTTCTTAGGTTAGAGCCATTTCTAACTAAGCAACACTGTACCGTCACTTGCAGACCAATGACTTTCAAAACTCTCTAGCTTCACACTACAAGAACTTGAAAATAAACTATCTATTGCATATGAAAGCTAATTGAAATCATGACACCCACATGGGGTCCGATCTACTATGCCAATCTGTACACAACCGTACAATAGCAAGAAAACAATGCAGATTACAAGAATGCAGTCTCAGACATCTGTATAGAAGCACCAAAAGCAAATGTTGCAATCCAAAATCTCATTAACCATCTCAAATCATCGAATCCATGCTCATATACCCAACATGGGTAGTTACAACTTCTCTAACTTCATTTTGTCCATTTCTTGCAAAAGTTGCTCGAGCAACTTTTTGCATTTTGATCATTTTGACTCATTTTGTCAACTCGATGGGTGAGTTTTACTTTCATGACCCTAGGTAGGATATGTAGGGTCCTAAAACACCCATTAAACCCAAATTACATGAAAATAGAAAATTTCACTAATTTAGGCCAAAATGACCCTAAATCATCTAATGAGCACTATTGGCTCTTACAATCATGAAGTTAAACAACTTTGTATCTAACCTATTGGAACTTATCCCAATCCACCCACAAACATCTAAGACAACCCTAAAATATGCTAAAACATCCAAATGGGAGGTTCCCTGCACCAATGTATGTGAGCTTAGGGATCTTGGAGGTATGGAGTATAGGATTGGTCATGCTGAGGACTTCACTCAAACCATGAAGGAGATCCAATATCAAGTTAAGAAGACCATATAAGACAGTACACAAAAGATGAAGGCCAAAGTAGATGAAAAGAGGATATACATAGAATTTGAGGTAGGTGTTTATGTGATGGTTCATTTGAACAAATCCAGATTGCAGAAAGGTATGCCAACTAAACTTCAGATGAAGAGGGTGGGACCTTGCAAAATCATAGATAAGTATGGGGCTAATGCATACAAAATAGACTTACCTTCAGATTTGAGCATATCTTCTATTTTTAATGTCCAAGACGTGATCAAATTCAAAGGGCCAATAGCTTAGAGAGGTCAAAACAGTCAAGAGGTCAGTAGTCATGTTGAACCTACTCTACTACCTCGCAAGCCATAGTTAGAAGCAGAAAAGGTTCTGGATTCCACAGTTAAGAAGACTACAAGGCACAACGTGTACATGGAGCACCTCATCAAGTGGAAGAATAGGCTTGACTCAAAGGCATCATGGATTACTACTTCAAACTTCAAGAAGGTGGGCATCTCTAAACACAATTTGTCCACAGGAGTGACATGACTTTCCTTTGTGGGGGAGTATGGTGCAGGAGCACCTAGGTAGGGCTAAATGGTAACCTAGGGCTTCTAGTTTGTTTTTGGCTTGTAATGGTCTTAGCCACACCACTAGTGGAATAATGGGACTAGATGAGTCCTAGGGTGTTTTGAGTTAAATTAGGAGGCCTTATTAGGTCCTTAGTGACTTTCTTTGCAAGTGTTGTGCAAATTTGTCAATTTGTGTACATGTTGCCAATGTTGTGGCAAAAGTGGTAATTATGCATTTAGGGGTCAAATTGGACAAGGAAGTGTTTAGGAGACCTATTTGATGTTTTACTTAGCCTAGATATGCAATTGGTTAAGTTTCTTGAGTTGTTGATCAAGTTGTATGCAAGAATCCCAAAAGTTGTAAAAGTTATCAATGTTGTCATTGACAACATTGACAACATTTCTTGCAATGATGTCTTTTCTAGCATTTGGGTTTCTAACTATCTGAAACCGTCGAGATAGATTCATGGTCAACTATATAAGGCCTCCCTCGCCCTTTGTATGAGGTTGGTTGATTTTGGAATTTGTGTGTACGGACTGTGTTAGTGAAAAACCAGTTACAGTTAAGCATTTTCTTTGCATTTTGGTGTTTAATGGATTGAACTCTGCATTTTCTTTGGTGCATGAGTTAGTGTGTAAATTCTTGATTCTACATGTGATTAGTTTTTGTTTTTGTTCATATTTCCTTTCTTATGTAAAAAAATTTCATTTCTATACTGGCACTGGTTTGAACCAGGCAGTTTCTTAAAATGGGGTCATAACATCTCTTTCCACCGTGGAATCTTTGCGGTCCTTTGGAATTAGGAAGATGACTCCTTGTACATATTGTATAGTGAAGGATGGGTCCTGGAAGGGAAGCAATCTATTTTTGACGTGATTCCCTAGGCGAGCCAGAGATGCATGGCTAGGGATCACAGAGAGTTGCAGAGGTCTTAGAACGGATTGAAGGCATTGATTGCTTCAATCAAAGCTTGTGGAGAGGTGGACATATGTGTGAAGAAGTTCCAAATTCAAGGCGAAGCTTTGGTGAGGGTTTCTTTATGTTGAAAATGAATATTCTAATGGCCATGCTCTGTTTGAGTTGTAACCCTTAAATTTAGGCTTGTAAGTAGGAACCCACTATACGCACAGCTTGGGAAGGCAAGACCTAGAAAATCTTTTAGATCTCTGTAAAGGGTGTCAGAATCAAAAGTTAGTTTTCCATATTGTCAAGGATAATTTCAAGTTGTTTAGTAAAAGGTGCCTAATTAGGCCTAATTGCTTGTAGCCCTATTTTGGGTGAATTTGCTATGTTTCTTGGAACTCGTTTAGGGTTCTATTGCAAATTGTGTTTGTGGGCATTGGATTGGATTCTACTGACATCCTGGAAGCCTACCTCTCCATGTGGGATTGATCTTGATCATGTTGGATCAGTTAGTGAAGATGGTGCAAGAAGAGCTCCATGGGCTAGGTGATGAGTGATTTGATTTCTTGATTGGTATATACAAGTTGAAAGAAGAAGGATCTTGTGTAGAGAATCCTTGGGAGATTAGGGTTAGTCAAGAACCCTAATAGGTCAAAGAAGTGGCCTATGGGATACCTTAGAAGAGGATAGGGTACGGAGAAAGACTTGTAGTTACATCACTTGGGCTACAATAGCAATAGTCATAACTTTTATTTCTTCTTGAGTAGGCCTTCTCATTTTAGGAACATATTCTTTGTCATCTAAGAGTACATGTTGTATATAACAATGACAATTGTATTTTTGTGACTTGACATCAACTTCACATCCATCCTCCGATGAATCATAGTCACCATTACCCCCAGATGGATTCATTTACACTTTGTTGATAGTTTGGTTAGGATCAAATCCACCATCTTCCACATTTTCCTCTTGTAAACTTTGTGCTACGATACATTGTTGAGGTGAATAAGGCAAATTACATGCCACACATTGAGGATTCTCACTAACTATATGATTAACTTGTCTACCCAAGGTATTTGGTGTGTCTTTATTTTGTTAATGCACCTCAGGCTCCCCATCTTTCCAATTTGTGTTATATAGAATATCTCAAGTAAGCTCTATCTATCGTTGAATTATGGTATGTCATTCCTGTTAAAGTGAGATTTATCATTTCTACCCACCTTTGTAGTTAAGTCCTTTAAAGAGCTAATGACTTTATCTAACTTATCTTCCTCTTTGTGCTGTTTTGGAGCTTTAGTATTATGTAATTTGACATCATCCCTTATTTCCACTTTACTTGAATCTTTTCTATTATTCTCAATTGTCACTACAACTCTACATGCATCCGTCAAAGTTTTTGGATTTCTTGATCTGATCTCATAATTGTTTTTACTATCATAAGCATCCATTTAAAACATTAAACAAATTTCATTGGTAGGATTCATTCGTGGAGGAACTCTATTCAACAACTTCTGAAACCTTTTCTTGAACTCAGCCATAGATTCATTGTATCCTTTTTTTATGCTTGTTAACTCATGTACAACAAATGAAGAGTCATTATGGTTGCCATATTCTTCAAGAAAAACCTTTCTGAAATCCAACCATCTACTGATTGAAGCATTAGGTGATCCTTTGTACCATTCTCTAGCATCATCAATCAAAGATTACACAAAAAACTTCATTTAGATATCCTCGTGGGGTACTTTTTGATTCTCCATAGTATTCTCAAATGCTCTCATATGACCTTCAACATTTTCTTCAACACTTCCTCCAAATTTTGGAATATCAACCTTCCATTCATTCCTTATATCATGAGGAGCACGAAGGATTCGTATGAAATCCAATGGTTTGTATTTGTTAATATTCATAGGGCATCTTGTAAATGCAAAAGGGTCTGGCTGAAAATAAGGTCCATAGTTTTTGGGAATGTATTGGTTTTGATTGTTGTGATTATTGTAATTTTGAAAATAAGGAGGTGGTGGTAGATTGTGCAACTGTAAATTCTGATGATGGGGCCAGTACCCTAATTGGTCATAATATCAAGTATGATGGTTGCTTCCTTGTTGATAGTGGTTATTATTATGACGTGGAGGTTGATATCTTGTGCTTCGACCCTGGTCATCTTTATGCAACGTATTATTGTGGATCCTTATATGATCTTGATTAACTCCCCTCCTATCATTTTGATCATTTCTTCCTTGCACGCCTTCAGGGGTTTTTTCACCTTGGTTGGATCTTTGGGAATTATGCTTTGATACTTTAAGTTTGATTAATCGAAAAATGATACCCTTTATTTCCTGGGATAGTTCATTTATTCTGATCTATATCTTGAATTTCCTCCATGGTAGATGTAAGGCCAGTTAAATGCTCTCATGTCCTTTGCTCTACCTGCAATCTCTGGTTCATGAGCATCATTCTGAACCTCTTTTGAACTTTCGCTTCATGACCTAGAAGTTCCAAAACTAGGAACGTAATTAGGCCTTTGATACTTATTCACATTATTCACAAGGGTCAAGTTTATGTCTTCTTCAGATGTTATTTCACCTAGCACATGAAAATTATTCTCATTTGGATAATACTTAGGCATTCCAAACTCTGGCTCAAAGAATCTCCTTCCATATTCAAATCCCACTGGACTTGAATTATTCAATTCCCTTTTATTATGTATGGTTTTTCTCTTAGTCTAATCCAACTCGATATGTTTGATAGGATGACCTTGTACTAATGACCTTTTTCCAAACATACAAGGCTGAGCTTTAGAGTATCTAAGAGATAGATGTCATGAATTAATTCTTTCAGATTCACAAATTATCTTTTCATTTATATACTATCAAGGTTCTTTTATTAGAGATGCCACGTCAATGTGAGGAATGATTTATTCTCATCTTCTGGGTTCTATTTTCCAGCAGAGTGCTTTTCTTATAATACCAAAGTTTCTGGAAATATTTCTTTTTTTAGCTCTCTAGTAAAGTCACCAATCTGTTGGTTCCCGAATGAACAGAATGGAAAAGATCTAAAACTATGCCAAAGTCTGTAATCAATATTTCCAATTGACTTGGTCAACTAACAGGATCAATCGAACTTGATTGGAATCCTCTGCACTTTAGGATCTGTAGGACCTAGGCGGGTGCACCTATTCACCAACTTGACATTCAAATCTGATGCTTTTTATAGAATATGATATTTACTTTATCTTTCTTCTACTTCTATCCTCTATCTCAGAATGACACGAGTTCATGAAATAGATTAATTTGATTGCTGACTACTTAATTCTAACTTCCTTATCTAATTTCCTTCTACTGGTATCTTCTACTTTGCTTCTAATGCTAACTTCTACTTTCTTCTACTATTGTACTTCTAATCTATGCTGCTACCTGCTCATGCTGAAAATAATGATTGGTTTTGTTTGAAACTATATATCTGTTGTTGATAAGACCAGACCCTTATCCTTATTGGGCACAGATTCACCCCTCCTCAGACCCTCATGTACAACTTTGTGAGACAATATTTTATCCTTTAGCTAAATTGTCAACCATTCAATCCTATCAATGCAAAATGATTAAGTACACAACACACC
Organism: Thuja plicata; assembly: GCA_018584345.1. NCBI lineage: Eukaryota > Viridiplantae > Streptophyta > Pinopsida > Cupressales > Cupressaceae > Thuja > Thuja plicata. The sequence goes on from MU227301.1 coordinate 1,441,974, forward strand.
AATCAGTCTAATTGATTTTAATTTCTCTTTCAGAAATCCATTCAGACAAGAAACATAAGGACAACAATTCGCAAATACTTCTTGAGATTCAAATTAGTGTGAAGGACTAATAACCTCTTTTCACAATTTTAAAAATGGAAATTCATTTTTTAAATTAATAATAACAAAGGACCAATTTGATAAGAAAGTAATTCCACACCACAAGTGAAGAAACATAAACATGATCTTTATATTATTTTGCAAAATTTGAGTACATTGTATATGAGTAGTGATTCTTCTATTCTATATCTCCTATTCTTTCTTCTAATGTTATATCTTGAATACGGTCTTGGTTTCTCCATTATACAAAATGAGGAGAAGCGACAAGCTTCAGACCGTTTACAATTGCATCTTTTCATAACTAACAATCTTAGATTATATTAAAGCATAGTAAACTAAAACATCAAAAAGTTTTTTGAAACATTATGCTTGGAATAAGGAAGAAATAATCCCAGGGTTTGGTTCATCCTATGATCATTTTTCGTGTTTGCTCCTCTCCTTTGAGAGCATGTTTCTTCTTCTGGAAAGATATTTTTGCGGGGATAAAATACTCCTCTACCCATTCTGAGATCTGCACATGAGTAGGCTATTGATAATGGAGAACATCCGACATATTAAGAAAATGGTCCTTGCATCTTTTGTTTTTGATTTCTCGAACTTAGACAATTAATATTGAGAACCTATTCTCCAATGTAAAAACCTATCAAGGAACATATTAAAAAATTTATCATTAAATTCTTTATCTTCCTTCAAATGGGAAATGATCCATGGGACCATGTCTTTATACTCTATTTTCCATTCGTCCAAATTCTTTACACGACCTTCTTTATTAATGAATTCAAGGATTGTCCAATGCTTAATAGTATGAAAGGAGGATAACTTATCTTTAATTTTTCCTTCTTCCAGTTTTATGTAATTAATCTCCTTTATAATAGTATTAATTATCTCCTATGTTTCATTAATTTCACTTGGTGCATCTAGATCCCTCTAGGTAACTTCACAAATCCTAATCAAGTCATAATGATATAGCTTCCATCTCCAAGAAAGATCTTCCAACTGTGGCTTATTGCTACCAAATATTGCTAACATGTCTAATAAAGTATGGTAACCATCATATACTTCATCACAATTACTAATCACCAAATCAACCCTGCATGTTAGTAGTTGTTCTAAGGCATCCAACACCTGCTTAGGGATTTCCTGTAAAACATTGTATCGGTTCTTAATTGGTGATTTTCCTCTGCATATTTTTCCATTTTTTATTTTGATATTTCAATGTCCTTTACATGAATTAATACATAAGAGGCATCCTTATGTAATATAGCTTATCTCTTTGGCTTCTTCCGAAGTACAACTTACCTCAACAAGTCTTAACTCCTTGAGTGTTTTCTCAATGACCTTCTCATGTCTAGATTCTTTAATTCCCATCAAATTTAATAGCTTCTTCTCCTCAAAATCATTTATTTTCATTTGAATCCAAGCATTTTTGAGCTCTTGTGTTTTACTAAAGTTCTCATCCTTGACAAATCTAGCTGTTATAGCTTCTCTTTCATCTATAAAATCAATAGGTTCTTCCTCTTCAGGAAGATGAGCTTTATAACCATGGACTTCCTCTTGAAATGCTGATGGGGAAACCTCTTCATTTCTAGCAAGTGACTTGAGTGCACTAGAATCTTCTTCAGTATCACCCTCCTCTTTTGAATCATCATAAGGTATAATGGGTACCATCTCATCTTGTTTTTTCCTCTTAAGAGGGGGAGAAGTTAACGCATTCTATGAATATGAATCATGGATAATCAACTTTCTATGCCTATTAGGAGGATCATTCTTAACCTCCTGTGACAAATTGCTCATAGCTTTCCCATATAGCTTCTCAAAATCATTTATGCACAACTCCATCCTTATTATCTCATGGGTTTGACCCTGATGAAACCTTGGTTGCCCCTTTTTCTGTCTATCTTCTTCCAATTTCTTCAATATATTCTATTTCTTCCATCTCTGCATAACATCCTAAGGAGTCATGCAATTACGAGCAATATTTTCCATCACGCCAATTTGATGTTTAAATTATTTTATAAAAGAATTCATATATCCTTCAGGGTCATAAACCCTCTCACTTTCATCCTCCAAACAATATGCTTTCTTTAAACAATCTTGCATTTGTTCAAGAGAACCAGAACCAATAGAGAATTCAACATACTTGACTACATGGGGTAAGAAGGTCCCCTTCTTCCTTTGCCCATTCACTTAATTTTTCAAACCACATCATCTTCCAAATAAACTTTAGAAATGCAATCCTCTCTGATACAAAAACTGGTAATTTGTGGGGGCCATGTTTGCATCCATACACCCTAATGAGAATGTGATCATTTTTAAATATCCAATCAGCAAAATTGTGAGCGTGACCCTTTTCATGATTGTATTCTAGTGGTCTAAGAACTACCCTTATCTTAGAAGGAAGTCTTTCAATTTGAACCCCAAGTTCTCTGAATATCCATATAGCAAAACCATCATGAAATACCTTGTAATCATAGTCTCCACTGTTCTTGTTCCATATTCTGCACCATAAATGAACTGGGAGTCTTGCTCCCTAACCATCCATAGTACTTAACATCATCGTGTGTGTAAACGTATTATTGTTTGGGAAAAGTATTGAATGACATAGTAGAGAATAATTTTTAAAATTTCTACTAGTATTCTAGTGAACCAGTTGATTGTGCAAAACTCTTTCAAGCTCTCTAGCAATACCAAAATCTAGGTTGATGTTAGGGTTTTAGATTGTCAAGAAAATATACATTAAGTCCACTTCCATTCTACTTCTATGATTATCATCATAAAATTGACACCAATCATGATATGTTTTTAGAAAGATATCCATAAATCCAAGTGTTGGAAATGAAGTCTTATCATTTACAGTCAGTGGTCAATTATCCTGGCCTCTTTTCCAGCCTTTTCTTTTAGCTTCTATGAAACAACAAATAGAATATGAATAGAGGTAAATGTTGGATGATATCAGATTTGGGTACTACTGATGCTGTTGATATTCATGATTTTTCATTGATGTCAACATATGTTTCTGTTGAGTGAACAGACTGGTTATTACTATTGTATGATGACTGACAGAAGTGTACAAACACTGTACGCATGAATCAGAATGATTGAAGATAAGGATATTAAGAAGGATGTGTGATGACCTTATTCCTAAGGTCGCTTGGCTTAATATTGCATATTGGAGACGTTACAGATGTTTTAGTGAAGAGTGGTTTCCAGACTATGACAGTGATGGTTGACAGAGCAGGTCTCTGTGTTTTGGGTATATCTTATAGGCGAAGATGATTCAGAGTATGCGAGCTTAAGGGATTGAGAGGACACATTGAGGAATGTTCATTGTTGATTGATAGTCGTGAGATTGTTGGTGACGTCAGCTGTGGCATTTATTATGGAGAAGACCTATTTGGGGGCCGACTTTATTATAAATTGTGAGCATGGATTCCGGATCTTGGATAATGTCTGATGTATTGTAATTTATGTTTACTTGTTTTAGGTACCTTGTGTATCTTAGCAAGGGGTTAAATAATTATTTGTATATTGGGAAAGCTTAATTGGCCGACCTAATCAATTATTGTAATAGGGTATATATAAGAGATCCTTTCTTTTGAAAAGATGTGATAGTAGAATGATGAGAAGGTAATTGAGAGAGAGAGAAGTGTGGAAGCTGCTAAGCTTGATTAGCTACTGGATGTAGAGTAGAGTTTGTGATTAGAGTACTTCATTGGAACTAAACAAGCAAAGAGAGTTGCTATCAGACAGTTCACTGGATTGTATATTTCTGATATACACTTGCTTGGATTGTTAATCCTTGAGGATAGCTTTAACCTTCTTTGGGCAGTGTGCCTGGGCAGTGAGCCCACTGTTACTCTTGACTCCTAACAGGGTCTGTCCTTTAACAATGACTGTGTACTGTAATGTTGTAATAAGCTCCTAGCAGGGCTAAATCTTTTAACAAGGATACTATACTCTGAGTACATCATTTGTGGGTGCTAATTCCCACCGTGGTTTTACCTTTAATAGGGTTTCCTCGACAACAAAGGATTGTGTTATTGGGTAAAAGTACAAACCTGTGTCACAGTTTTATAAAGGAAGAAGACCACAACATGCAAAATTGTTAAACTTTAACGACATAAAAGTGACATTTGTGTTTAGAATTTGAAAATGATGTAAAATAATGAAATGTATAAAATCAGATGTAGTTTATGCCTATAATTTATTTTTAAAAAATTTGAATAAGAATTGACATAGTTTTTTTAATTTTTGAAGCCCATTTTTTAATTGCTGAAAAACGGTGAAAAATCTAGGGTCTAGTTCCCACTAACAAAATATATGTAAATAATCTTGTTTTCCTCTGATTTCAGAGTATGTTTTAGATGACATGTACAACTAGTGCAGAAAAAAAGAAAGATTGGTTTTTGGTATATATTTTTTCTGTTATAACTATTCAAAGTTGGAATTACCCAAAATTAACAATTTTTGTCTCCCGCCTAATTTTCCCTAGCAAATCTACACCAAATACAAAATAAATTATATATTCTTGAAGATGACTCTCTTATCTAGTATTAAATATAAGTTTTAAATTTTTCTGACATGATTTGCTATTTTTTTTCTTTTTTTGAACAAGCATGTTCTTCAATGTTAAAATACCTACTTGGAGTTTTTTTAACTTACAATATACTATATGTAATCAAAACACTAAAAATTTTATGACTATAATCTAAACTCCGAGCTCTACAAAAGGGTATTTTTAGATTTTAAAACAAGTTGAGTTTTGATGGAGAAATCAGCAGTATAAGTGAGAAGTTTTACAATTTTAAATTTTTTGCCTATTTGGCTGCCACATAGGCAGTTTCGGCTGGAACTGGTTTGGCTGAACCAGTTCCAGCCAAAACCCCCTATATAAATATGTCCCAATTCTTCATCGATAGAACACAGGTGGAATCAAATCCGGCCGAAACCCTTTATATAAATATGTGCCAATTCTTCATTGATAGAACATAGGTGGCTTATATTTACTCATGAATTTTCAGCCAGAACTGGTCTGGCCGAACCTGTTTCGGCCGAAACTCATTTGCCACATTGATGCCACATGGTGCCATGCTTGCACCACGTATGTACGACCAAAAACATTCTGGTCGAAACAATTTCGGCCGAAACTATAAAAATGGTCCTCAAGTGCGACACTTCATACTTGTACCCTATTGTGTTATCATTTGCATCGTGGATTTGGTTTATAATGTTTATAGTTTAATAATCTCTATCACAACTGATTCACCCCCCCTCAGCTGTGCTTGTGGACTGTTATTCCTAACAATTGGTATCAGAGCTATTGTTCCTTAGAGAGAAAGCTTAACAGCTTGAGGTGATCCTGAAGATGTCTTACTACAGGAAGGATAGTCTGAAATTTGATCCTGAAAACTTTGACAGTTGGAAGAACAAGATGAGAACACATTTTCTATGTTTGGGAATCGACTACTGGATGATCACAAAAAGAAAGGAAAATATAGCGACTGGGGATGAATTGGATAAAGGTACTGAAGATGATAAGAAGTTATTTTCATGTAATATAGTTGCAAGGGAATCATTGATCAGTGCACTTTCTGAAGGTGAATTCATAGAAGTAAAAGACTTGGATTCTATACATGAGATTTGGACAAGATTGAAAGCACTATATGTAGGAGATAAGTTTACAAAGAAAGCGAAGCTACAAAACTGCATAACAAAGATGGAATCATTGAAAATGAAAGATGATGAGAACATTAGGGCATATGCACAGAGAATTACTGAAGTGGTTATTGGCATCAAACACTCTGGAGGTACTTACAGTGAGGAAAAAGTGATTGCGAAGATACTCAGATCTTTGACACCTGCATACAAAACTAAAGTACAAGCTATAGTAAGAAAAACTATTTGATTAAGGCTAATTCACCTTTTAGGCCTAAAAGACCAAATTCATTGATTGTCTTAAGATCGTTTGGGAAAGCTTTGATACCCTATCCAAATGGGATCATATGGAGTTAAAGAAGCTTCCCACTCATGGATTACACCCCTTGCATACACTTGTGAAGTAATGAAGTTGAAAATACACTTGGATTCTTCCAAGGAGTAAAGGATAGAGGTGAACTTTGTTGATAGATACTCCAAGGTGAAGCACAAAAGTGTCCAACTCATAGAGTTGTGTTGGAGAAGTCCTAGGCTAGTTGAGCAAGGGATTGAAAGATCCTAGAAGAGAGGGTAGGATCTTGAGAAGGCTAGGAACTGTAAGGGTCCTAGTTAGGCTAGTGCAAGCACACTTTGAGTGTAGCTATCATTTGGATCAAACTATGTGATCCATCATAAAGATGATAGAGAGCATAATCTCTATCATCTTGATGATGGATCATGGAGTGTGATACGAAGCGTTCATGTAAAAAAAATCACGAAATCAAATCCAAAAGCAGCATATAGACAATTTCATAGATTTTGAAAATCTACTAACATTGATCTTGTAACCTATTTGGGCTAGTTGTCAAAGACTCAAGAAGTTGTGCTTTTTACCAGGATAAAGATGAGATTTCTCTATCTCCTTGTCACTTTGCTTGGTATAGATCATAACATACCCATTGTCCACAATTGGAACGATTTCAGTGATTTGTATTTTAATTTTAGACTTGACATTTTTATCAATAAAGGAAAACAAACTTTTTTTTACCGCTCATGTGGTTGCTACAACCGCTATCTAAATACCAAACTTGTACACACTCCTACTTGCCAATGTTGCACATGATGAAGGCTTTTCACAAGCCAATTCTAGCTACCTTTTCATCAGCCACATTTGTAGTTTATTTTCATTTATCACATTTAACCTTTTCCAACATTCACTTGCATAATGACTAAATTTGTGACAATAGTAACATTCTACATTTTTGTTATCATACCTCTAGCTCGGTCTACTATTGTTCTCCATGGCTATAGAGATAGAATAAGAGCTTCTTGCTCCCTCTTGGTTGTGTATTTGTACAAAGTTTTCTGCCCCATAGTTGCCTCATCCAAAGTTGCTCCTACATCAATTTGTCGAGCTATGTCTATAGTTATTACTACTTCTTCCATGGCCCCTTGCATTGGCCTAAGCTTTGAAGCTTTCTCTTGTGATGAAGTTGCAGACATATTAAGGACTTTGTATGGGTTTGAAGGGATTACATCAACTCATCAATTGTCCAAGAGGTGATTTGTGTCTTCAATGGTAGTGAGTATTGTAGTAAACTTAGAGGGTGGTATTTTCGCATTTTTCTCTTTAATCCTCTACTATTTCATGATTTCTTCATTTTTCCTTAGCTAGTTATCAAATAAGACAATCATGTATGAAAATATGATAGATTCATTGTCCTTCACTTGGAGGCTCTCAAAATCTCTTTAAAGTATCTAGAGCTTCACTAATATAATTCTATTAGTCTCCTTGTAATTAGTTTGTAGGATTTGCCAAGCCTCCTTGGTATAGTTAGTTTTTTTCCTATTTTAGGGATTATTGCCTCTCTCAAGGTTATCTCTATCAACTCAATACCTTTTCAGCTTGTGATATTTCTCTTAGGATTCAACTATGGGTGATGATCACAAAGGTGAAACATTGAGCCTTCTTGGGAGGTCACCCATCCCAATATTACTCTAGCTCAAGCACACTTAACCATGGATTCTCCCCCATGGTTAAGCCCACTTATCTTGGAACCTCATTTACGAAACCTTTAGCAAATTATGTGCCTTATGAACCATTCCTTATAGATCCCCTTTAGCTCATCAATTGATAAGTAGGAGATATCTCCATAGTTCAAATTGTGATATTACTATCAAGATTCAATTGTATTATTTTCGAGCCAAACTCACTGACCAATGTTTCATGAGTAACTATTCACAAGAGTACATCTCTCATAAGAATGAATGGGACACTTCACACTTATTGTGTCTAGGTAATGCTCACAGAGGTGAAGCATTGGGCCTTCCCGGAGATCACCCCTCTCAATACTACTCCAACTCAAGTGCTCTTAACCATAGAATTTCTTTCAAGGTTAAGCCCGCTTAGTTTGCAACCCCATTTACAAAACCTTCACCAAGTGTTGTGTCTTATGAACCATTCAAAGCCCCTTAGCTCATCAATTGATAGTAGGAGATATTTTCCAGAGAATGTCAAATTGTGATATCACTATCAAGATTCAACTATGTAGTTTTTAGTCAAACTCATTAGTTACTCATCTTTCATGAGTATTGGTTCAGAAGAACCCATCTCTCATGAGAATGAATGAAACAGTTAGCACTCATTGTATCTACGTGATGATCACAGAGGTGAGCTTTGGCCTTTCCGGGAGGTCACCCATCCTAATACTATTCCAACTCAAGCAAACTTAAACATGGAGTTCCCTCAAAGGTTCAACCCACTTCGCTTGCAACACCTTTAGCAAAACCTTCAGCAAGTGTTGTACCTTATGAAGCATTCATTATAGAGCCTCTTTAGCTCATCAATTGATAAGTACAAGATACTTTTCAAGGCAAGTCAAATTGTGATAGCAATATCACAATTTGACTTGTGCAAAATATTACAGAAATCCTCATAACAATGCACAAATTGACTTGTGAAAAATATTACAGAAATCCTGATAACAATACACAAATTGACTTGCTGTGGAAATTATCTCCTACCTCTGCATGTTTTCTTCTTGTGTCCTCCAGCTGAGTCTTTTGGCTGTTTGTGAGGGCTACATACTATGTTGGGTCAGTCACATCCGTAAACCCACTACCCACTATCTCCCACAAGTCATTTGCTACCATAGTAGTCTTCATTTTCTTTATCCAAAAATAATAGTTCTATCCATTAAATGATGGTGACTGCTGTCAACTCTTACTATCTTCTCCAACCTTGTCTCAACTCAACAAAATTCTAATACCTATAAGAAAAAAAATTCCAAATCTTCCTAAGATTTGGCGTCGTTTGGCTTTGATACCAATTTGATGGAAATAAACTCTAAATAAAATACCAAACATTATTCTCTGATATCAGTCTGGAATGAATAAAATTCAAATACAACACAAAGAGCTGCTGTTTTGTTTGCCAAACAGTTGGCAATACAATGAAAATACAAATCACAGACAGAGTTGAAGCCAAACCACCAATTTCTATTAATCATTAAATTAAATTTACGCAATATTTTGAACTCATTACAACCAAATAATCTAAAGTGATCGAGAACTGCAACCACAACTAACGACTGAAACTATCTGTTGCTGCACTGAACTCCCTTCTATTCTCTGTCACAAACTCTACTGCTGATACTCATTCCCTTCTTTGCTCAGAAGGGTTGTTCACAAAAACAACTTCATGAACTTCATTCTCTCTCTGACCGTTTCAAGAATATTCCCTTTGTTTGATAGGATGACAAAAACATTAATCTGAATTAAATCGAGTTAGAATTTGCATAGATATTTCATTTTGGATATTATATTGCATGAAAAAAAATCAGTTAAAATTTGAATTAGTCCTATGCAAAAAAATTGCAAATGCAACAAAAATGTGGATGTGTTCGCTGCAACAAACCCTGGACAGAGGCATTGGATTTTCCCAGACTATTGTTGAATAAAAATAAACACACAAATTGCTCAACAGCGAATAATTCTTTTTATTCATTCAAATTGATTACAGAACTTCTTGTTAAGCAGTTGCCATTATTAAGTTTGGCGTCTGACTTTGAAGGCTACCGTCTATTTTGCAATTGTATTATTTTTACAAAACAAGTAACCCCGTCCACATGAACTTCGATACGATCTCTATGAATAGCCTTTTTTGGTGTATCTACTGATCTTGTGCTAAATAGACAAGAGACTGCCTTTGTCAACTGATCTTCAGGATTCCTCTATAGATTCGCATGGGTTTTGACATCTATGAAGTCAATCATGTCCTAAATCACGTTTTAGCTTGATTTGGTTTTCGATTGATATGTTTTACACTTTAAATTGGAATTGCTATACTCTGCATAAGCAGAGCTTGGGAAAATTCCACGCTGATCACAACTGCACTGAAATGTTTTTATTAATGACTGACGATTTTATTTTTAATGCAGGGAAAGTCACTTAAACTTGAGAATGCTCAGCTGGATAAAAAGGTAACCAACCGTCATATACTTCTCCTCTTTGTCATCGTCATTTTTCCTTTCCTTTTGACCAGAATGAAATTCTAAATATAATACAGATTGTTAGAAATCACAAGGCATGCCACCTCAACATGGACATCGTGGAAAAAGTTAAGGATAAATTGGAAACAGATGCTGCAACTCAACAAGATCTGCCTCAAACTAAACCTTAATCTTGTTCGGATATGTCTCGGACATACTCCCTGTACGGGTGAGTCCACGGTACGGTGCTCACCGTACAGATGACTTTACCCGTGGCTTTCCATTTGTGTTGGCGGTGAGGTGCAACTGGTACTGACGGTGAAGGTGAAGTTGTAGCCGACAGTGAAGCAGTATGGCAAGACTGATGGTGAAGCTGGTGCCGACACAGTGGTACTGGTACGGTAGATTGCCATGACCGGTACGTGGCTACCGTGGCCGAATGCCAGATGCCGAAGGGAGTGGTCTGAAGGAGTAAAGTCACTTCACCTGAGGGAGCGGCCCGAGGGAGTGACTGCTCGAGGCAGTGAAGACCCGAAGGGAGCCTCTGAGGCGAAGGTAGTGTCCCGAAGGGAATCACTACCTGAGGGAGTAACCATCTGAGGGAATGAAGTCAAGTTTCCCGAGGTAGTGACGTCACCTGAATGGAGTGACCCGAGGCGAAGGGAGTCTCTGAGGCAAAGGGAGTGATCCGAGGCCAAAGGGAGTATCCGAGGCCGAAGGGATTGACCCGATGCCGAAGGGAGTCTCCGAGGGAAAGGGAGTGACCCGAGGCGAAGGGAGTCTCCGAGGCAAAGGGAGTGACCCGAGGCGAAGGGAGTCATCCGAGGCTGAAAAGAGTGTCTGAGGCCGAAGGGAGTCTCCGAGGCAAGGGAGTGAACCGATGCCGAAGGGACCATCGGATGGAGGAGTAACCGTCCGAACTGTCGGATGGAGAATACCAAGGCTGTGAGTAACTGTTTTGTAAAGTGACGCTTGATATACCGAATTCCATAACGAATTGTAGAGTGTATAAATGTCTGCGAGATTCATTAGGAATAGACTGAGGCAGAGAAAGGAAGAGTGTCAAACTGTTGTGGTGCTATGTCAGGTTGATTGTACAATCTAAGCCGATTGTACAATCTGAGCCTGTGAGCTTATGTGAAAAAATCCATTGTCTATTGTATGTAAATTGTTTCCTGTGATACAAAGAAGACTAGGGTTTTTCTAGTGGTGGGTTTTTTACCCGTAAGGGTTTTCCCACATAAATACTTGTGTTCTATTCTGTGCTTGTTTATTCTTTCGTGTTTACTATGTTTACTTTTTGTGCATCTTGATGACTGTAATTGGTATTGATATTCATGCCTGTTAAATTTCCCCTAAGAATTTGATATTGTGGAAAGTGTTCTGAAATGTTCTTTCCTAACAAATCTCACATAATTTTAATGATGATAGGTTATCCTTGTGAGCAAATTGTTTGTGTCATTTCTGTAGTGGGTAATTTATAGGGTTAGTAATTAATATTGCAGGTTGAGATGGCGAGCACATCAGGATGAGTAGATGCTTGTCACGATGCCATGTGTGACTCACCACCACTGTATAGTGGGAGTTGTTGGGGGTGTTGTGTGGAAGAAGTTTGTCACAATGCCATGTGTAACTTGACACCACGGTTTAGTGGGAGTTGTTGGTAGTGACATAGTGATTAATATTCATTAGTATTGCAGATATTGAAGGTGTGAGATTCTGATGTTGCAGAAGGATCTTTTCACATTTGCTGAAGTACTGTTTGGAGATGTTTATTTTCATGTGACTAAAGATATTGACATCTTGAGGGCTCAACGGGGTCTTTGATAAAGGTATGGATTATGTTTTCATTTGACATGTTATGGTATGTTCATATGGAGCATGTTATCTCTTTGGTTGAGATGTTTTAGATCATGTTGTAATGTTTATGTTCCTGAGGCCATGGTTGGAACTTTGACATTGATCTTGTTTTTTTTGTTGTTGTGTATTGAGTACATTGGTCATTTGCTTGACGCTTCATGAAGTTGTTCTGCTTTTGGAGTTAGCATGGACTAATGGGTTACAGGTGCTCATGGATACTTAGTGATGACGGTGATGATGTTTTCTCTTGTGATTAGAGATGTGTTTGTTGAAACATTTTGATAGTTTCAGCAGGAAGTATGACAGACATTTAGAGGTGTACGTAGGACATGGTACATGGTTGATGTACTGTTGATGTTCTTGATGCTACAAGTTTGTTGTTGCACTTCTATGTGATGTTGTTGAATGGATTCATATCATATTAATATTACCTGTGCAGTAGGAGCTTCTTGGCATGTATGTGACAGGTATTGCACTTGAGGCTTGAGACTATAGGTAACAGGTTGAATATGGTGATGTTTTGGAATCCATGTTGGTATATCTTAGAGGTATGTATAATTGGATGTGCTAGCACTTACTGTGGGTGTTATTTCAGCTATGATGGTGACAAATGTTGATACATTCGATTAGCTTTTGGATCAAGAGTTTTGTGCTTTGGAACATGCAGTTATGGTTCTCTGGGAGATAGATTGTATGGTTTTTCTCAATGGATAGCTACTATGTGTGTCCAGTGGCAGTGGCATGGTAGAAGGTGGGAACGTCCATGAATGAGATGATACTATTTTTCAAGTATCTCAATTGTGCACAGTAAATTCTAGTTCCTGATGGTTTTGTGTTCGGGTGGTATATCAGCGTTGATGGGCATTAGAGTCCATATTTTCTTGGAGTCTCTAAAGGTGTTAGTGCGTACCTCGTCAAGTGGGAAATTGTTCGGATATGTCTCGGACGTACTCACGTACCCCCCGTACGGGTGAGGTTCACCGTACAGTGGTCATCGTACGGGTGAGTCCATTGGCTGTCCATTTGTGTTGGTGGTGAGGTGTTGATATCGTGCGGTGTGCAAATGGTACCGACAGTGAAGGTGAAGTTGTAGCCGACAGCGAAGCAGTATGGCAAGACTGATGGGGAAGCTGGCGCTGACACAGTGGTACTGGTACGGTAGATTGCCACGACCGGTACGTGGCTACCGTGGCCGAATGCCAGATGCCAAAGGGAGTGGTCTGAAGGAGTAAAGTCATGTCACTTGAGGGAGTGGTCCGAGGGAATGACTGCCCAAAGCAGTGAAGACCCAAAGGGAGCCCTCGAGGCGAAGGGAGTGTCCTGAAGGGAGTCACTACCCGAGGCAAAGGGAGTAATCCGAGGCCGAAGTGAGTATCCGATGCCGAAGGGAGTCCCCGAGGCAAAGGGAGTGACCCGAGGCGAAGGGAGTGATGCGAGGCCGAAGGGAGTGTCCGAGGCTGAAGGGAGTGACCTAATGCTGAAGGGAGTCTCCGAGGCAAAGTGAGTGATCCGAGCCCGAAGGGAGTGTCCGAGGCCGAAGGTAGTCTCCGAGGCAAGGGAGTGAACCGATGCCAAAGGGACCGTCGGATGGAGGAGTAACCATCCAGACTGTCAGATGGAGAATGCCAAGGCTGTGAGTAACCGTTTTGTAAAGTGACGGTTGATATACCAAATTCCATAACGAATTGCAGAGTGTATAAATGTCTGCGAGATTCATTAGGAATAGACTGAGGCGGAGAAAGGAAGAGTGTCAAACTGTTGTGGTGCTATGTCAGGTTGATTGTACAGTCTGAGCCTGTGAGCCTATGTGAAAAAACTCATTGTCTGTTGTATGTAAATTGTTTACTGTAATACAAAGAAGACTGGGGTTTTTCCGGTGGTGGGTTTTTCACCCGTAGGGATTTTCCCACATAAATATTGGTGTTCTATTTTGTGCTTGTTTATTCTTTCATGTTTACTCTATTTACTTTTTGTGCATCTTGATGACTGTAATTGGTATTGATAATCATGCCTGTTAAATTTCCCCAACGAATTTGATACTATGGAAACTGTTCCACAATGTTCTTTCCTAACAAATTTCACATAATTTTAATGATGATAACTTCCGGTGACTGACTATTCTTTACCTCAAAATATAAATTTTAAATGGGTGACTTGTGTGGGCAGCCTGTCATGAATTCGATGGCATCTTATGGCCTCCGTGTTTCTAATCTGTTCTAGGCACTGTGTCAAAGACATATATAGTAAAAACACAAATACTACTTGAAGAGTTATTCAAAAAATACAGTGTTGACAGATATTTTGTCATAAATACTTAGAAAGGAAATTAGTTCTCAAAGCCGAGTGATCAGCAAAAATAAATTAAATTAAAGACCGTATAGTCCATTTAATTGGCAGTTCATTTACAAAATGGAGATTTCGAAGATAAGGATTGAATGATGCAATAAATAAAGCTTTTTTAAAATAAAAAACATTTGTATGTCAGTAGTTTGTGAACTGTTATTATAAGTTTAGTCTAGTTTTTAATTTTAATGGATCAACAGTTTGTACACTGTTATGGTAGGCTTGTTTCTAGTTTTATGGTTTATACTTTTTTTTTCTATTATTTAAAAAAGAATTGTCTATAAACAATTCAATCTTATTGTGATTCTGTACACATTCAAGTTTTTCAATTCAATGTTTTTTTACACTTAATTATGTTTTGTGCAGATTTATATTTTTAATATTTTTCATGTGAATATATTTGTATTAGTTTTCAGCTGAATGTTTCTTTTCAGTATTTTTTGTGACGGTCTCTTAAATTATCATAATCTTTCAATTGATATAAGAATATTATTGTCATCCTTTCTATCTTCTTTCAACTTAATTTTTTCTTGTGGTATCAACGCAGTTTGATATGCAGACTCTGGATATCCCACTTCCACTAACTCCCAAAGATCTTGGAATAACAGTAGGGTCTTTGTTTTAATTATCCAATAATCATAGTTGCCTCTGGTAATGAACTTTGTCATTAGCCATTCGGAGATAACTGAGATAACTGCCTGTCCGACCTTGTTACCTGCACAATCAGAAATCCTGCAACCTCCTCTAATACCAATTGAAAGTTTATGATATTTTGTGCAGATTTAAGTATTTCATATGAAAATATACTTATTCATATTATTTATATTAATTTTTAGCTGAATATTTCTTTGAATACTTTATAAGTGTTTCCCATCAAAATAAAAAAAAACATTCCATATTTATCATGCACGTCTTCATTGTGAAGGCCAATTCTATTAACCAGATCATAAATATCCAATTTAATTCTTAGCAATAGCAAGTATAAATATTCCATTGAAGCTACTATGCTCTTGTTTGAGCTTAATGTTATCATTTTAATATCATTTTATCAAATTGAAAATTATTTATGAATTATGTATTGGATGAGCACATTGTAGGCCGCCTTGTGGTTGCGGTATATAATACCCTTACTTGTAAATATCAGACTCAAAACATAGGCGTATTGTTTAATTTTTTTTTTGTTTTTTGAAAGTTTAAATCACGTGGTAGAGTTTTGGGTGATGAGCTTATGTTTTTTTTTATATATACAAGTACGAGCTTATTGTGGGTTCTAATGCATCTGCCCAGAGATATTTCAAAAATATTTTATATGGAAATCTCTAATTTGGAATTTCCAAATAAGTTTGTCTAGGCATGTAACATTTGAATTGACATCATGGTGTCTAATTCAATATCCAATTCTATAATTTAGAATTTTTGGAATTTACCTTTGGGCATTCCGTCAATCACCGACCTATATCAAGGCCATCCATTGGAAATCATATCCCTGTTTCCCCCATATCTACAACGGAAAAAATTAATGTCTCCTCGTGAAGTTAATTTTTTATGTTTTCCATGAAGTTAATTTGGTAGGGGCAACAGGAGACAAAAGGAAAGAATGTTGTATGCAACTGTATAGTTTTCTGGGCAGAGTAATTAGAATGTTTCGTGCGCGAGCAACAATTCTGAGAGCAAAAAAGAATCTGCAGCAGGTAGATCCAGACATGTATAGGAAAACGGAGTTTAGAGCAGCTCTCTGTAGCTTAAGAAATCTGTGTTTGTTTACAACTACAAATTGTTGCACAATATTTGTTTGTAACTAATGGTGTAATCTGAGTTTGAAATATTTTGCAAATATTATTTTATGACTAATACAAATAAAAAAAACGTCTTAAACCATCTTTTTCATTTTTATTTAAGTGTATTGCCAGTTGTTTGACAACCGGAGCAACAACTTTGTGTGTTGCAATTTAGGTTTTTTTGGGAGTTTTATCCCATTTTATTCGTATTAGAGTTATTTCATAAAAGTGGTATCAGAGCTATAAGGGCTTTAAGTCTTTGGTAAATTGGACATATAATTTTTTTTTTTTGGTATTGAGGATTTGTTGAGTTGGATACATGGATGTACAAAATAGTAAGAATTGGAAGTAGCCATCATGATTTAACTAACCGAATTATAATGTTTAGACAAAGAAGATGAAGACAATAATGGTTGGAAATAATTGAAAAGAGCTTGTAGTTAATGGGTTCATAGATGTAATTGATCAAACATAGTATGCAATTATCACAATCAGCAAGAAGATCCAGCTGAAGGAGACAAGCAGGAAAGATGCAAAAGCCCTAACTTTGATAAATGCAACCTTAATAAAGGTAATATTCGATGAGTAATGCCTAAATAGGTATCTTGAATCTTCCCAAGAGAGGTTTCAAAGATCAATCCAATGAAAGAGGTATGGGGAGAGGTATAAATAGCCTTGTACAAAGCTCAAGCGGTATAGGCAGACGTAACTCTCGACGATGAATTTTCAGAATAGATAGGAACACATAGCTCAGAAGGAGCAAGCAGCTCTCATTCAATCTCTGGAGCTAAGAAGGATAGCTCAAGTTAGAGAGATAATAAGAGCAATTTGTAGAGTGTTATTAATATTATATGTTTGGTCATTATGCAAGTAAGTGTTGGAAAAACCAATGTGAATGATCAAAGGAACATTCAAACGTGGTTGATGAAAAGACAATTGAGCGTGATAAGTCAAATGATTAATCATGTGTAAAATTTGGGAGCAAGGCAGTGCTTCATTCCAACAACCATATGAGTGGTAGTGAAATTTTGATTAATTTTGTTGAAAATTAAACGAATTGGATTAGGTGTTTTTACTAGTCGAAATACACAAACTAGTAACATATCCAATCCCACTCAATTTCCTTAGATAATCAATCAATTAGGTCCAACTTCAGTCCCTTAAGAGAGCTGGGCACATAGATTGATTGATATCTTTCTATTTTGATATGATTGATTATGATTAAGACAAGAAATGAGGTAAGAAATAGGTAGAATACTAGGAAATTGAACAAAATTGGACTCCTCTGCCTGGAGTTATTAAAATCAACACTGATGGATCCTCTTGAGGGAATCCTGGTCCTGCAGGCATTGGGGGAGTTGGGCGTTGCAATTCTGAGGAAGTCCAGTTTCTTTTTTCTAATCACAAAGGATTTCACACCAATAATCTCATGGAGGCCCTCGCCATCCTGGTCGTAGTGGAGCATTGTTGTATGAGTTGTTGGCTTAGGATTATTTATGAGGTTGATTCGCAACTGATTGTGAATTTATTGAGTAGACAAGAGCTTGCGGATTTCTGCTCGCAATTGACCTTGGTTATTAAGCAAATTCTTCAGTCATGCAGGTCTCTTGATTCTGTCACTTTTACGTATATCCCCCATGAGTGGAATGGTGTTGCTGATTGCCTAGCTAAATGGGCTTCTGAGTAGGGGCAAGACTGGAATATTGTTGATTAGAGGCTTCTTCCCCCTGATTTATCTCAAAAGTTGGATCAACTTGTTGTTTAGGATATTGCTCAATAGAGCTCTTTGTTGTTCTGCTCTCTTTGGCTTTCAAAATTTTTTTTACCCTTCTTTTAGTTTAAGAATAAAATTGGCATAAATAGTAAGCTACAGAATATAAATGAAAATTCTAAAGATAGATCAAGAAATGTGATGCTGAAAGAAACTTGTCTGCAATTCTGGCGTAAAAGTGTTGGTCTATGTCAAAGAAACGAGAATCAGGATTGTCTCAGAATCGGCAAGGCCGAATCGAGTAGCGAATCGCCCATGAATCGGAAAATTTAAAAAACCCTTAAAATTTAGAGATTTTGACAATTTAAAACTTGTTTCATGCACCCTTTATTGAATATAACTTAAAAACACTATAACATCATCAAATAGAAGCTAACATACATAAACAAGGAACATAAACGATAAATCCATCACATGCGTTACACGTAGAATGTAAATTGTAGCTGAAGTAAACTGTAAAACTAAATGGCAATCATAGGATCATAATGAGTCAAATCATAGAATGTAATAATGTATTATGTAAGATGAAGATCCATAAGACATCAAATCATAAATGTATGTAAGACGAAGATCCATGAAACTGTGAAACGTATGTCTATCAGTATCTGACAATCTGTAAACAAAATGAAAAAACAAGGCTCTAGCTCAAGCCTCATCATCATCCTCAAGCTCAGCCGCAGCCGCAGCCTCAGCCTTTGAGTATCCTGTATCTCGCTTTCCTCTACAAAGGCGTCTAAGGTAAGTCCTAGAGGACTGTTGAGCCATAGCCCCTGCATGTAAGATGGGCTCACGAACAACACCACTACGGTCTGTGTCGGTGCGTGAGCGTGTGTGTCTGCCAGTGCCTGAACGTGCTCTAGCCTCCTCCTCTGTAATGGCCACAGCCTCAGCCTCTCTATCTACCTTGTCAACCCACTCATGATCTGCCTCAGTGAAGACCGGATCCATAGCCTCAGTGAGCCATTCTGATTCTAGATCAATCTCCTCCAGAATGATCAGAGATGAGTCAGCGCCCAAAATCTGTCTGATCCTAAGACGGAGGTTGTAATGAACAAAGACAAGATCATTTAACCTCTGCACTGACAACCTATTTCTCCTCTTCGAGTGGATATGCTCGAACATAGACCAACTACGCTCACATCCAGAAGCGCTGCTTGGCTGACTCAGAATCCGCATGACAATTTTCTAAAGTTTTGGGGTTCTAGACCCAAACAATTGCCACCATCTATCTGAAATAAGGGAAAAAAGAAATAATTAGTCTCATGTACAACTTTAAAATTACAAAATCAAAAATTAAAATGCACAACTTATAAGTCATAAACTTAAGATTCAAAAATATATTATTTTTACCTGGCTGTAGGCTTGTCTGAGCATCTATGACCATCTTGCTAGAGAAACTTGTCCCTTCTTTATTGTTGAATTTGTCTAGCTCAATGATTGCAGCTAGGCTATCATCATCACAGCTCAACCTCTGAATCATTGTAAATAGTCCGGTGTGAACCTCCTCATCTGCCTTGAAGTCACAACGGAAACGGAATGCTGGATTCAGATAATAGGCTACTACATGGATGGGTTGGTGGAGCTGATTCTGCCATCTCCTATCAATGATCTCCCAAATAGGGGCATACTTCTCATGCACTCCTCCATAGTGGGCTCTAATGGCCTCTTTGGCCTTATCCATACCCTCATATATGTAGCCCATAGAAGGCTTCTCCGCATCAGTGATTCGTAGGAGAGATACGAGGGGCTCAGTGACCGGCATATAATGTAAAAAGTAAAACAACATAAGTCAAAACTTAAATATAAAACTAAAAGTAAAACTAAATCATTAAACAACTAAATAATAAATTGTAAGAAATTTACCGCAAGGATTTCTTTGGCAGGTTTCCAAAAACCATCCTCATCAAAGATGCAATTTGCTGCATCTACCCCTGCAGTGGTCGTAGCATTGGAAGATGTAGTCCACTCATGGCCAACAATCATTCTCCTCAGTTCTGCCTTTGATGTCAACAAGGACTGCAGTGTGATGAAATTTGAGGCAAACCTCGTGATGCTAGGACGAGCTAACTCCCTACCTCCAGTGTAGGCCCTCATTGTGCTAAGGATGAATGAATGATTATAGATAAACTTGCATATACTTTTCACCCTTTCTACGCATGACTTGATCCACTCAAACTTGCCAATTTCCTCCAACATGAGGTCAAGGCAATGTGCCGCACAAAGAGACCAAAATATGGTGGGATGTCTCTCCATCAAAAGTTTACCTACATCAATTTTAAATTAATTAGAAATTTAAACATGTTAGGAAACTTAGAATTAGAAAAATTCAAATAAATTTATTTTCAAAACTTGAAAAGTTAGAAGTTTACCTGCAGCAACATAACTTGCTGCATTATCAGTCACCACCAGCACCACATTTTCTTCCCCCACCTCTGCTATGACTTTCTCAATGACCTCACATAAGTATGTGGCATTTTTTATATGAGCAGAAGAATCAATAGATTTGATGAACATGGTATATCTTACAAAACAATGAATTATCATGGATCATCAACAAATTAGAAATCAACAAATCAAAATTTAAATTATTCAATGACAATCACGATTCAGAATTCACAATGCATGTAGGAAAGTAGAATGATAAATCACCTCCACAGGAAACAAGAAAATTGAGGAGTGTTCTATTCCTCCTATCTGTCCAACCATCAGTCATGATGGTGCAACCCTTTTCGATCCAGTCCTTTCGGTGGCCCGTAAGCTCAACCTTCATGTCCTCTACCATTTCATCGAAAAGGTATCCACTCAAGTCATTCTCAGTAGGGGCTTTAAACCCCGGACCACAAATAGCAACCACATCTATCATGCTCTGCCAATAAGGAGCCCTGTCACAAGTAGATTATGATTAGAAATTTAGATGACAAATCATTATGTAACTTCAAACTTAAAGAAAAGTAAAACAAATAAAAAAGAATCAATTGCCTGGCTGCAATAAATGGAATGTTGCAAAAGTACCAAAATTTGCAAATTTCTTTTCTGGCAGCATCATGAATCTCCTTGTTCAAACCCATGCCCTCAAGCGTGGGTTGTGAGCCAGGAATAGTGCCGGGCACAAAGTAACTATCCAATTTGTTCTTCCACACTCTAGACTGATATAGGCGGCTGGACTCATTCTCAGTATAAGAATGACTAGCAGTAGCATCCCCATCAACACTAGGCCTAGCACTAGGATAAAAAGGAGGCCTGGAAAAACCCTCTCCAACACAACCTACGAATGCGGACTCAGATGCAGGTGTAGATGCGGCTGTGGGAGCATAGGAGCCAATAGCCCTTATCCCTTCAAGTTGCCTTTTCTTATTTATTTTTTCTTGTTCAAATTTTTCTAATGCCACTATACAAGTGCGTTTTGCCTCAAGAGTTTGTTTAGTGCAAATTATGATATCATGTCCAGGTATGGCAGCAAGGTGGAATTTGAATCTATAAATGCCTCCCAAATTTATCTCTTTACAAAATATACATTTTGTTTGAAATTTAGTTCTTCCAAGAAATTCTTCGTTATATTTCCAACATTCATCTTTTTTACCTATCTTGGAAAATGCAATTTAAGGTTGCTGCAATTAAGAAAATTTAAATAAAACCTCAAATTTTGAAAATATTATACAAAACAGCAAAGCCTACTTTGCAATTTACTAAAACTAAAAAACATTTAAGATTTGCAAATTAAAACTAGAAAAACTTAACAAAAAATGAATAAAACAATAACATACAAAAAAACATGAACACTTACCTCTTGCAAATGAGTTGTGGAGTGTTTTTGTTGACTCCTTAGTGCTCCCAATTCAATCTATGGCCTCCCCAAGTCGATTTTCAATGCCTTTTGTGCTCTTCCTTATTGCTGCTTGGAAACTTATGTTTTCTCCTTTCTATTCTTTTCTCTCACCTTTCACTCTCACTTTTCCTCTTTTGCAAATAGAAGACCCTTTAGGGTTATAACAAATCGGAATGACCTAAAAAAGTTAAAAAAAAACAAGTGTTTTTTTATGTTTTTTCATTCACTTTTTGGCTGAACCGCGCGGCCGATTCATACCGATTCCCGCGGGTCGATTCATACGATTTTTCCATGAATCGGCGATTCGGGCGAATCAGGCGATTCATGCCTAAGAATCGCCGATCTGATTCACCGGCTCCCAAAAAATCGGGAGGGGTGAATCAAATCACGATTCTCGTCACACTGGTCTATGTTAACAGGCACCACTATATTGAAGGTGTTTGATTCAGATTTTGTGAGAAAATTCTAGATGAAAATGTTTGGTAGAATGTCCTCTCAAAATTTCAGCTAAAAAGCATCGATCACTACCCAACTAATTGACAATGACTAGGGGTTGTTTATCTATTCGAAGTCTAGAACTACACGTCTCACTCTTCTCATCATTTATCTGCAATTATGTTTAATCAGATCTAGAATCTACCCAAAAAGAGGTAAAACATGTTGGGCCATATAGGATCTTTCCTAAGTCAAATTGCGGGTAGGAATTAACCTCCATTATAACAATGATGATTTGGAAATGTAGCTTATCTGTGATTGGGTAGAGGTTGAAAACCATGAGGAAATATTGAATTGACAAATTATACCTTTGCTATGATATTCTCTCTTTGAATCTTCATAAAAGGTTGATATTGCATGATAGGAGTTCATGCATGTTTTCATTCATGAAATAAACACATACACTTGATAAAAGATGCCAACTTGAATGATTGACTTTGGATCTCTTCTTCAGTACATTGAAGATACTTGATTGCTTTGTTCAATTGTTTGATGAAAATTGGAGTCAAATTAGTTGATGAGAGAGATTTAATTGTACTTACCCTCACAAAAATGTGTTGATGATTTTGAAGAAGGCCACCATTCGGAGCACTTTCCTATTCAATGGCTTTATGATCATTAGTCGTTCAAATTTAGCTCCCAGATGGTCGAAGACTAGTGCCTAGCACTATACTCGATTAAAATTTGGTCAGTGAGCTTGGGATTCTGCTGGCTCGAGATTTTTCCATGGAATGAGCACTAACTATACCCTTCTTGGAAAAATACTCAAACCAAAACAGCCAAGTATCCATACCTTAGACCTCGAAGTCTAGACGAGCCTTGAATAATAGAATAGTCTTGTAGAGTGACTGTTGTTGTACTGTTGTACATTTTCATGTCTAGAAGGTCTAGCTATAGGTTGAGGTGATAAGAATGTATGTATCCTTGAAGGCAATATTTGATCTTTTGTCATTGACATTGTTGCAACAATTTTTTCACTCCCCTTCTTGTCAAGATGGCGCATTCTCCTTTCTTCATTAGCACCTTGTAACCTCCTTGAACCAATTATCCAATACTCAAGAAGTTGTGCTTAATACGAGCGACAAAATAGGATTCTCTATCTATTTGTTTTCGTCAATTGGCTTGGTAGAGGAAATTAATATTTACTCTATGCTTACATTTACTTAGGCATAGGCATAATTAATTAATTAAGTGCATTTAGTTTTCCATTAGTTTTACAGTTACATCTGCCTAACAATTTATTCCTTGCCTTTATAAAAAAGATTTTATGCATTATTTTTTTTTATCTCAATACAGTTTTCATCTTATGATCAAATTTTATAACTATTTACAAGTCTTAGAAGATTGACTTCTACATGGTATCAGAGCCGACATCCATTGACTCCTTCCGCATCTGAGATTTTCATCAGATTATTTTGAGCTATATTATTTTCTGTGCAATTTCCTTTGCCTCTGTGAGTACTCTCATTTGTCTGGATTGAATTTCTTTACGAGGCGAGTTTATATGATTGCGTTAATATCTGCATGCTACATATTTTTTTCGAGGCTGTGAGTACTTGGTCATTACCTTTGATTAACCAGAGGGTCTATGATATTGCGTATTGGATAAAACCATTTTTCTTCATCCGCAGTTGATTCGGGGTTTCATGCTTATTTGCTCGAGTTTATATTTTTTTGTATCTCCATGCCCAACAATTCATGATCAGAGGTTTTCGTCTTTTAGATCAATCTGAGTTCTCCATCGTTGCTATTTACTGACCCGTGTATTGCACAACAGTTTTTCCTCAACCAATGGTTTGATTGGTGGTTCGTCTAGAAGATTCCAACCCTAGTCTTCCTCTCCGGTGCAGGCTCACTTCCTTTGTTTGGCATCAATATTATTATCTTTGACAACGTTCCTTGAAGCAATAAGTGATTCCTTTTGGATTGGAGCGGTTGCAGATAGTGTGGAGGAACACTTTTTGTGATCTAGTTCTCTGATCAAGCAATTGAATCTCCATTAGGGTGCATTCATCCTTGCGCAAAGAACCATTATTAGCATTGGCGTATGTATGACTAGGAATTTTTTTGTGGAGTGACCACAATAGTTACTAAAAAAAAAATACTTTATGTGAATTACTATAATTCAAAATCTTACTTTAGTAATCAACTATCTTGAATATTCACCACATAACACATTAAGAAAATAACAAACTAAAACAACAATATATCAACATCAAGATCTTTATACGTGGAAAATTTAAACTGGGAAAAACCACACTGAGTACAAAGATAAATCATTGTATATATGATCTGATTACAAAGATAGTAGGAGCTCACTGCTCATTATTTGAAAATAGAGGCTCACTGCCTATACACAATTGAATATAGATAGGAGCTCACTGCTCCAGACTTGCAAAGAGAGGCTCACTACCAAAGTAGCAAGATACAGAAATGAACTTGTGCACCCAAGACTCACTGTCCTAAGGACTAGGTACATCCAAATTTCCACAATAGATAAAGAAAAATTCTCCTCATAATGAAGTTGTCAAACACAGTGTCAACCTTAGCAACACATTGTCTCTGTCTTCATGTCTCTGCGATAATTACAAAATAGCAACCTCATAAATTGAACTTTGCTCTTCCGAAACTCTGCTCATAGATCTTCACTTTCTCGCTCACAACACTCATACCTTTTTCCAAAGCACGAACTATATTTATATACAAGATAGGTTATCAAAATTATAACAAAGTCGGCCATGCCAAAAGAAAATTACAAGTCAGTCATGCCAAAAGAATCCAAACCAAAATATAGGTCACGCATATGAACCCATCTAGATAAGAGATAAATATTAAATATAATATTCAGACCAAAAACATGAAGCGTGATCCACCCCAGGAGAGAGATGAACCATGAACATGTGACACATAGCCTAATGCCAAATCCACAATCACCGAAAAAAATTCCATTGTTATCTCAAATATGTATCGTGACACTATCCAAAGAACCACATCACTTGCCAACTATCTCCAGACCTCTGCACACTATGGTGAGATCCAAAATCTATGTCAAGAGCCATCACAGTACATTTCCAGACTAGAACGCAAACTGGTCATAACCAAGTTACTTGGTAACACTGCTTCTGGATCACGAAGAGCTATATTTAGATCACCAAGAAACACCACAACCAAGACCACTAACTGAATACAATACAGATCACATATGCACATCTTCAACCTTAATTTTAGAAGCGTAAGCCTTCCAGAAAACACAACTGAACAACTAACATCTTTAGTTCTATAAATCTTTGTAACTAAACCAATGACTTCTAGACCTAAACATATAACAGTAAAGCGTTGACAACCATCATTGTCATATGATTTCCAGAATGCATACCTGTCTTCCATTGTTCTATAGCACTATCCTATTTAACACACAACTTTACTTCTTCTGGACCAACATCGTTCATCCAAACTTATCCAGACCACCAAATATACTAGAATATGTCTTCAACAAATAGCTCCAAACCACAGTGTTTAAGATCAATGACAACCTGACAACTAAACATATGTTTCTAGCAGTCTCCCTCTTTGTCATTGGTGGAAAAAACCCCCATAAAATATTTCATTAAGATATTAATCACTGTCAACTCCCCCCTAACTGAAATAATTGAAACGTTCCTCATTAACCTTCATACATTTCATTCTTCTATTCAAAAACACATTGTCAAATAAAAATTTTCCTTATCTTTCTCCCCCTTTACCATAAAGGACAAAGGCCAAAAATATACCACTACCCCCCCTAAGAACAACCCTAAGCAACAGTCCATAGGCTTCTCCAAGATAGACACACCACTCTGATGCATTTTGTTAGAAGGGGCAACAACCCCAAGCTTCTCCCAAAGAAACTCAAAAGTATCTTTATAAAATAATGGAACAGATCTCTGACGGTCTTCAGTCCTCTAGTAATAATATTTTCAAGTGATAGAACATCTTTGCTTGATGAGATAGGAGAAGCAACATCCTCCTCACGAGCAACAACATGTACATCAATACTTACAATTTCCTTTCGTTCACTATCTGCAAGGTAGTAAAAACATGTTTTGACTTCTCCAATCCAACACTTTAAATCTGTCTTAAATGCTTGCATTAATATCATAAATAACAATACATTGGATGTATAACTTTTATTTCACGTATTCATATCATTAGAAATGATCCCACATACTTTACCACTCACCGATCTGTGATCTACCGGTCAGTTGATCAAGAACATAAGAGTTCTACCTGTCTTTATGTCTGTGACATTAAAAACTCTATCAACGCTCAACCAAATGAGTTGTGGTTGAAATCATAGATTCCTCATACCATAGACATAGCGAATCTTTAATCACAACATCTGAATCTTTCTCCAACTTGGCCGCTACCACAATCTGTATAATATTGTTCTTCCTGAAGTACACCAGTCAACATACATAGTTGACCTTTGCTTTAGTGATCATGTATAGTTCTTACCGATCACTATAATCATGATAACTGAATACATTACCATCAAGGACAACCCATTACACATCCACTCATGACCGCTCTACATATCTCCTTTTAAACTTATCATAATGCCAACAATCCCCCCTTGGCATTGATGGCAAAAACTTCTATTAACTATCTCAAAAATCTTTCATATTCAAACATACTACAACATCATTCTCACATCATAATCCCCTTACCTTATGCATGCTATCATATCTATCTCCATCTCTATCTCTCACATCTATCTATTTTCCATACACATTATTACATCATTCTCCC
Source organism: Thuja plicata (assembly GCA_018584345.1). NCBI lineage: Eukaryota > Viridiplantae > Streptophyta > Pinopsida > Cupressales > Cupressaceae > Thuja > Thuja plicata. Next base: position 1,469,058 of record MU227301.1, read on the forward strand.
ATACAATACATTACACATCATTCTTCCCCTTTTTTCGACAATGCCAAAGGATTAGAAGTACTTACCAAAATCAGATTCTGTTAAAACTTTCCTTGAAGTTGATCTTTGCTGAATTCAGGGATGTTTCCCATGACTCTTATAGGTGTTCCGTAGATAAAATTTGTCCATGTATAACCAATGTTGTTCCTTCCATAGAATTCAATGTGTTTACCTCTTGTAGACTTAGTATCATTTCTACATCTCTCACATGCTCTTGCATGAGATCCATAGTAGGAGCTAGATAGGTCTGCAACTCCATAAGTGATCTAATTTTGTTGTCTTGCTCTGTTTGCAAATTTTTCATGTTGTATGAAATAATGTTCCCCTTAGCAGTGTGTGCTAAAACTGAACTAGTTAAAGGATCAAAGTTTGTAACCAAATCATCAAGTTCTTGTTTAGCTTCCTCTCTCTTCTTCTCTAGATCCTGTGTAATAGATGTAACCTTGGAAATCTTCACAAATATCTTTCCTACCTCCTCTAGAGTTTCCTTCATTTTATTCACTACAACTGTAAGTGACTCTTTTTCTACTGTTATGGTTTCTTTCAACTTGTCATCTCGTTGCTTCTCATATTCTTTCATTGCTAACACCATAGGTGCATTCTCCAAGTTAGGTACTTGATCAGAAATAACCTGGACCAATATACCCAATTGATCAAAAAGATTATCTTGTTTGTCATATTTCACATTAGGTACAAAATTCCTAATGATGTTTCTGGCTCCTTTTAGTATTCTGACCTTTTTCTTTCCCTTCAATTTGTCCCTTATTGCTTTCTCCTTGAGTTTATCAGACATTTTCAATAGTTCTTTAGGGCTCATCTAAGTAATATCAATAGTTGTTTGCATTTCATCTTTAGATTCTTTTGCATCTTCTTCAAAGCTAGTTGTATCTTTTGTTTTGCTCTTCTTCACTGTACTACATGTTAGAATGAATTTAGAATAACTGAGAGGGGAGGGGTGAATCAGTTATCCTCAGGTCTAGATGTAGCAAATAAAACTTTTTGTACTTCAGATCTACTCGGCAGCAGTAGCATAAATCAACAACTTTAATCATGCAGTTTACTGTTAATTGAAATTAGCTTGTAGTAACATAACAGTAAAGCAAACCATAAGCATTCAC
>MU227301.1:1474770-1489863 GCA_018584345.1 Thuja plicata
CTTCAGATAAATCCAGATAAAATAAGTTACCTTTAGTCTGATCACCACTTCCAACTAATTCTCCAGTAGAATCATAGATCTTTGCCTTTCTGTGATGGAATTCAACTTTGTAACCAGAATTGTTCAATTGTGCAACACTCAGCAAATTATATTTAAGATCATCAACCCAATACACATCATCACATCTGATTTTGTCAGTCAGGTTAATCAATCCATTACCTTTGATAATACATGGTGAATCATTACCAAATTTTACATATCCTTCTTTACATTGGTTTAAGGTTTCAAACTTATCTTTGTCACTAGTCATATGATGGGAACAACCACTCTCAATGATCCAACAATCATTTTTGCTCATATAAGAGATTAGTGCAGTTTTCTTATCATCATCAGAATCTTTTTTCATTACAATATAAACAACTTCTATATCATTGTCATAAGAATTATCAGTGTCATTGTCAGAAGTTTCTTCAGTAATATAACAAGATTTCTTACCTTTGTCTTTGTAGTACTTATATTTCCTGAAGTCTCAGTCATCCTTTCTGTCTTTGTATTCTTTGTATTTGTTGTCCCTTCTTTCATCATTTTCATTTTTGTCAGGACATCTAGCAGCTTTATGACCAACTTTGTTGCATGAAAAACAAATAATAGGAAGTTTACCTCTGTATTTTCCTTTTCCTCTGGAAAGCCTTTTTTCCATAAGTGCTTCAAGTTCTTCAAGATCATCATTAGAAGTGTCACTATCACTGTCCACATGTTTCTTTCCTTTCTTAGATTTATTGAGAACCAGCTGTGATCTAAAAGCAGAATCAATCCCTTGTGGATTATAGTTATCATAATTTGAAGTTTCCAATGCAGTGAGTCTGCCTATCAGATTTTCCAGATTCAGATTATTGTTAGGAGTACATCTCAATTCTTGAATTGCAGAAACTCTAATAGCATATACAGGAAGTAAATTTCTTAGTACCTTACTTATAATGGTGTTCTCATCAATTGTTCCATTAGCCCCTCTAATGGCATTTACAACTTCTTTTATCCTACCATAGTACTGAATGACATTTTCACTTTCTTGCAATTTCATCTCATCAAACTTACCTCTTAGACTTTCTGATTTAGCTCTCCAACACATTTGTGTCTCCACCATAGACAGTTGCAAGTTTGTCCCAAATCTCTTTTGCATTTATGCAGTTCTTTATATCATCAAACTCTGAATAGCTCAATGAGGAGGCTATCTCCAACATTGCTTGATTGTGCTCTTGCTTTTCTCTTAGTTGTACAGCTGAGAGAGGAGTAGAAGGTGGTACATAGGCATGCTCAATAAGTCGCTTAGCATCATCTCCAATACCAGCCAAATGTAGTTTCATCAAGCTTTGCCATGCAGGGAAGTTATCTTTGTTCAACTTGGGAACCTCCTTATACATCTTGATCTATTCGCTCCAAGTACCTTCAATTTTCAGAAGACCAATGCTCTGATACCAATTGTTAGAATGAATTTAGAATAACTGAGAGGGGAGGGGTGAATCAGTTATCCTCAAGTCTAGATGTAGCAAATAAAACTTTCTGTACTTCAGATCTACTTGGCAGTAGTAGCATAAATCAACAACTTTAATCATGCAGTTTACTGTTAATTGAAATTAGCTTGTAGTAACATAACAATAAAGAAAACCATAAGCATTCACACAAGTTGACACAAGTATTTAACGTGGAAACCCAATATGGGAAAAACCACCAGTAAGATGCTACCAAGTTTTCACTCTTCTGAAGTGATGCCTTGTGAGGAGCCAACCCTGTTAAAGGTTACAATAACACACTGCTAGGTGTGACCTGGTTAAAGGATTTAATCACCCTGTTAGGAGTGGCCTTGTTAGAGGACTTAGAACATTCCAATCTGATTGTCACCTTGTTAGAGGATTTATACAAATGACTGTTAAGTCAACCTTGTTAAAGGATTTAACTGATACAATGGTAAGAAAGTAATCAGAAGTTGTGATCTGGTACATACAACTTACTTTGCATTTCAGATCCAATTACAGCTCTGATGTTAACTTACTGGATAGCCTGCATTGTCATTTCAACCTTCTGATCTTCTTGGAAATCCGTCAAGCAATCACATATGCAACACTCTGCTTCTGCCTTTGCCTTCTTTGCTAGATCATGCCAAACAGTAAATCAACTATGCAAACCTTTTGCATACACATACATTCATCCACACACAATGAATAACCCCTTGAGGTTATCATATACCTCACTGTCTAGCTTAGATAAATCTTTTTTCCGCTTAAACAAGATCGTAGATCTTAGGTTAGGTCAGATCCAACGGATCATTCCATCTTAACATTACATTTACTTCTCCAAAGTAGTCTCTAATTAAATCTTGAAACCATGCATTAATTACGATTACCCGTACATTAAATGACGTAGATCAATCTTTAATTAACATTACATATCCCAATAAAATCAACTAAGTTGGCCAGAGATCTCAAATATCATCATTAATCCAATTACTGTAAGTCGGCCAACATCACTGTTTTCACTCGGCAATTTCAATGGTGCTCGGCATTGAGCAACTTTTTGCTCGTCACAAGCAACTTTACTCGGCACAAGCAACTTTGCTCGGCACAAGCCAAACTTGCTTGGCACAGAACAGCCAGAAAAACTATCTTTGAAAGATAAACAACAAATTACTTTGCAAGATTGCCAACTGATCAAATACCCTTTGAATTGCCTTAACTCAGCCACTCACTTGGTCTTCTTGTTAAATCTTCTTCATCAGCAATAGATATGGTACTCAAACAGATAACAATAGTCTCACCAGTAAAGGTTTGACATCAATGTCAATATAAAAATTGCTTGCATTGTCACTTTCCAACACTACCCTCACCAGTGAGATATAGGTTTCTCTTTACTGAAAGTATATCTTCATCATCGTTATGACCTATTTCTTTCTCAATAATCTATACTAGAATATCGGAGATAACATTATCTATGACATCATTAATCTCTTCAGTTGCTCTCTCTTGTGCTTTTCTTGCCTCTTCAACTGATTTCACTTCATCAACAATCTCAGACTTGACAAACTTTGTCAATAAATCCACTGTCTCATTTCTTACTAATTGAGTGTCACCAGTGATAATTCTTGTAACTCTGTTTCTTGTCTTAGATTCATCTCTCATTTCTTCAATTGTCAACTCTATTTGTTTGTTAGACAATTCAGGTTGCAAAAGTGTAAGTTCTTCCATCATTACAATGTCAATCTTTAAAGCTTCTCTCCATCTTTTGTTAACTATATTAAACAGTTCTTTAGGTACAAATTTGTACAGTTTACTAGGTGATTTGCAAAAAGTGTGCAAACTTTTTACAACTGCATCTTCAATCTGTCTTTTCTCTTCAATGTCAAACTTGTCAAAGTGAGTCCACACTTCTATGATATTTCCATGTTCCTTAATGTCGTTAACAATGTTCTCAAGAATGATAGTATTGTCAATTTTTTCAGTGTGCTCAGCAGTAGACTTCTTCTCAAACTTAGTTTCGACCTTTTCTTCTTCAGCCTTTTCTTTACCTCTCTTGGTACCTTTTGACTCTTTATATCACAATGTCTTTTTTTTCTATCTTACGTATACATTCTCTGAATAATATCAGGTATCTCCTTTTCTGACTTGGTCTTAAATAGGAGCAGTAGAAGTAGATGTTGTTTGTTTAAGTATTGAACTCCTTGTAGCTCTTTGAGGTGTAACCTCTTCTACTTCAACTTTAGTATCTTTGGATCCTACAACAAATGTGTCTGCTTCCTCACTCTCCATTTTCTTTCTAAGTTTTATTGTCATTTCAAGTGTAATTCCACTCATTTTGGCTAGATTTTCAACTTGTTTTCTACTCTTTCTTTGGATTACATGTGCTTTCAATTCATTGTAAAATTTCAATGATGACTCTTCATAAGTTCCAAAATTAGATGTTGAAGTATCAATTGGTTTAGGCAATAGAACATCAACATGAATATTGACTAGATCACCTTCAACTTCATAACCCATAACAGGTTTCCAACATATTCTAGGTTGTACTCCTTGCAACATACATGTATCTGTACCTACTAGAAAACATATATCATCTTTATGCTTCTCAACAATACCAGTAAAAGAATATACATACTAGGAGTGATCCATATTTGAATGACTGCTCGTTATCTTTCTTGATCTTCTCCATGTTCAAAAAGAATTGACTCAAGATCTCACAAAGATCATATTTGGCATCTTCCTTCACCATTCTGTATGCAACATAAATAGCTCCACCAGGTACATTGTTCAACTGACTAGACTGATATACTATGTATCCTATCAGCATTGAAGTGAATCTCACTTCCTTGTCAGATATATCATTGATAGTCATGGCTCAGTGATCCTGTTCAAGGATTAGGTTAAATGAGTAACCAAATTTGCAGCAATAGTGCATTGAGTAGGTGCTTCAAAGGTCACACAAAATCCAGTAACTTTGTTGATTAACTCTTTTGAAATCTTGTGAGGTTTGTCCAGCCAAATAAATTGATCATGTACTCTGCTCAAAACATATCTTATCTATTATGGATGAAACTCATGAGGTATCTCAGCAATATAAGTGAAACCTTTTTGAACCAAATGCATATGCTCGTCTTTTACCTTCACATCATCGCTCAAAGTAAGGAATTCATTGTAGATGTCATCAGCTCCAACTTCTTCCAATTTGCAGTGAATGAACGAATGAATGTCTTTAGTTAACAATACACCATACAGTATCGAAGATAGGGTTTCCATTGGATCATTTTCATTTGCCTTCATCGGGTGCAACTTGAATATGGGTCTTGGCCCATCAATTATGTCGACCAAAATTGGAGTATCCATAATGTTAATAATTAACACCAACAACAATGATTCCTCTAAGGATATTTTTAATTCAAACTATAAGCTTGACTTCAGCGTTAAGAGTTTCCCACGCAAAATCTTTGTCCACAAACACAATTAATTCTTTGTAAGGAATGTGACCAAATGATATTCAGTAAACTTTGTTAGGATGAAAAGTGATAAAAGAGTTTACTTTCTCATATATATAACGTTTAAGAATGTAGTCGTTAGCCATAACAGTCAAATAGTGCTTTCCACTAACCACAGTAGTTAAAACATAACACTCGTTATATGCACACAAACACTTTATCTTCACTAACCATCATTAATTCACAAATAGGTAGATTCTCAAAATGAATATGAATCTTACGACTCATAAAGTTAGGGGATCGGTAAAATGATTTGACATTAAGTGCCCCCCTAATAAAATAATGTGCTTAGTTCATCGATAGATTCTCCACATTTCTTGGACTTGTGGAGTTCTTAGTTAACTCTGATGAAATCAATTCTACTTTCCTCACCCATGTCTTCTTCCTATAATTTCTTATTTCATCGTCATTAACAGTTTCCTCTTCTTTAGCACTCTCATCATTATTTACCGGTTGACCTCTGGTAGACTATCTTGCTCTACATGACCTAGCAAGATGACCAACCCTGTTATAGACATAACATACCATACCTGTTAGATTCCCGGGTCCAGAATTGTCTCCGTATGACCTTAATCCGCAGTTCACAGCCATATGTCCATAGTTGTGACATTTAGAACAAGTAACATTTGACCGGTTAGCTTGACTGATAGGTCTTTGATTGTTGTAATCATATGACCACTGGTTATTGATTCTTCTCTTGCACTCATTAGCTCTATATCAAAACTTGTTGCGATAGTAACAAAATCCATGAAATGTATTAGGTCTAGCATTGTAGTTATTAGTTCTAGTATAGGAGTTTTTTGATCTAGCAGTAGAACCTCTAGGTATAACATTTGAACCAATTGGTTTAAACCAACATATATTAGCAGTATGACCTTCCTTATGATAATTAAAACATATCATTTTATACCTTCTCTCGCCATTTGTATTGTTCACCTTGGGTGTTGATTTGCTTTCTGCATTGATGTCCTTGGTGCCATAAGATTCACCAGCTTGAAAGTATGTAAAATATAAACCTTGTTTCTCTCCATTCATCCTCTGTCTTCCAAGTTGTTCATCAAGTTTAATAGAACTCTTTCTAAATTTATCTAGTAGATCATTTTCAGCTTTCAACTCTTCTTTTATCTTTTCATTCTCTTTCCCTATCCCCTCATTCTCTCTTTCAATATCAACTTTATCTTCATCTATATCATGTAATTGTTCCTTCAATGTAGCAAGTTCTTTCTCTGATCTGAATAGTTGCTCCTACTTTTTTGTTAGAGTTTTATCTTTAGCCTTTAGGGCATCTTCAATAATTTTCTTGGCATTATCAACAACCCTTATTTTTTCAAGTTCTTCAACCATCCTAATAGATTGACTTTCGAGCTCTCTTTTTCAGATTTGCCACTTCACTTTTGAGTCTACTATTTTATCCATCAGATGTGGAAGTGCTTCCTCTGATTCTTCAGATAAACTACCTGCAGACAATTGTTGAATGTAGTCTTGACTTTCACTCAACTTCTCAGCAAGCTCTATTCTCTTAGCAAGGGAATGCCTTAGCTGTTCCTTAAGTTTGTTGATAACTTTGCTTGCAACCTCAAAATGCTTTTTTTTCTTGTATCTATCTATGTTGACTTATAGGGATATTTTCCTCAAGTACTTAGGCTTAATATCAAGAGGACCAGTGTGCTCTGATACCAATTGTTGGAAATCTTGTGACTGAGAGGGAGGGGTGAATCAATACAAATAGGTATTGACCTAAATCATCCATCGATCTAATTAACTGCACTAGCAAAATCCAAACCACAGCATATGAATGAAGTAAACATCTAATAGAAAATAATATCAAGCATCCACAACTTAAACACACATAACACAAGTATTTTATCGTGAAAACCTTTGTTAGAGGGAAAAAACCATGACGGGGATCATACCCACAAGCCCAATACTCCAGTAAATGAGTTTTCCCTGTTAGGAGCTACATATACCCTTTTTGAGGGTTCACGTTGTTAGGAGTGATTAGCACACTGTTAGGAGTACAAACAAATCAGCTATGATCTACCTCGCTAGAGATTTCAAACCCCAATAAAGAAGCTACCCTATTATAGGATTTACAAATAAGAACCTGTTAAAGTTCACCCTGTTAGAGGATTTTACCTATTGCAACTGTTAGGGAACAATAAGATTGTTTCTCTGCTCCTTCATTTCATGACCATCCAATCTGAAAATACGATCGAAACCTCTACTTCACATCACAGAACCCTAATCACCCAAAAACAACTCTTCCAATAACAACTCCTTTTTCTTTTTTCATAAGAGCAACTCCTATATATAAATAACTTGCACCGACCTAAAAATGATTCTTCAAATTGCTTTCCTGAGATAGCACCATGTGTCAAATTAATAATCTTGATGAAAGAAACCATAGATTGAAATATCGCAGACTTATCGGCGATAAGTAAACTTATCACGATAAGCTCTGCACCGCGATAAACTACGTAACTTTCGCGCCAAACTTATCACAGATAAGTTGGTAACTTATTGCAGATAAGGTCGGCGATAAGTTGCCAACTTATCATGTGCACTGTGTTTTTATGTGTGGATGCCCAACAAAAGGTAAAACTTCATTTTTTAGTTGCAAAAAAGAGTTTGGAGAGGAGAGAAAGGGTTTGGAGGAGAAAAAACGAGATTTGCAGTATTGTAGAGTGATTTGTTGTGGATTTGAAGAAATTTTACAAGCAAGTTCGGATTCACAAGTTTTCAAACATCGTTTTCTTTTTATTTTTAAATCATTTTGTCTTGTCATAGTTGCATCTAAGTTTATAAAAACTTTATAATACCATTTCCAATGTACTCTAGCTCATTTTAGAGTGTAATAAACAAGATCTAACACAATTTTCTAACATTTTTTGCAAAAAAAATAATTATTTTCTCAATAATTTCATATTTTGTTAAAAAATTCATAACCTAACACTTTTTTTTTCTTTCAAGTTTTAGCTATTTTTAAACTTATTTAAAGTTTTAAACCAATTTAGTTTTTTTCTAAATTTCTTTCTTAAATTTCTAAATTTGTGCCTTCAGTTTGTATGTGTAGGTTGATATTACATTAAAATGGCAAATAGGGATAGCTCCAAAACTGGGACAGTTGTAGGGTCTGCCAGTACCCCGGAAGATGCATGTCCATCTAGATATGTAGGCACGCATCCTAAAGGGGTTAGAGACAAGGCATGGAAATATTGCTTTGAAGGACCGTAATATAATATAGTGATATGCATAAAATGTGAAAAAGCTAATTAGTGGAGGCATATCTCGTTTGAAATACCACCTTGGAAGGATCATAAGGCATGATACAAGGGTTTGTGAGGCTAGGACAAAATAAATAAAGAGAGATAAATGCCTAACTCGCTGTTGGAGAAGAGAACGTTGCAAAGGGAAAGAGAAAAATTGGCCATGAGGGCAGCCATTGCTGAATCTCAAAGTATCCCACTGTTTCCTTTTTAAGAATCATTTATTATTTTCTAATCAAAATTGTTAGTTTGAATTTTTCTAAAACAATGATCATAATTAAATAATGTGGGCTGTGACCAGGAATCCCAGTTAGCTTAGAAGAAGAAGAAGCAGCGTTTGAGGGTATAGTGGGCTCTCTTCATGGTCCATGTATCTGCAAATCTACCATCCCCTTGGCTACCACTTCTGCTGGTTCTAGTAGACTACCGCCATCTATGCCATAGAAATCTTCTATAGATAGTTATTTTGTGCACAGAAATATTCCTGGTGCACAACCATCATTGGAGGCTATTGGGTGGAATAGTGAGGTGCATCAGCAAGTTGACATTCAATGTTCTGATTTTTGGTATTTCAACAACATCCCTTTCAATGATGCCGCAAGTCCCCATTGCCTGAATTTTGTGACAGGATGTACTGTGGTGGGTAAGGGCTACAAGGCGCCTTCTCCTTCAGAGTTGAGTGGGAGGTTAGTTCACTTATTTTAATTTCTAAATATTTTATAGTTTTACTTTTACAACTTTTACTTATTTTGTTGAATGTGAGTAATTTTTTAATCAAATTTGTGTTCTTGTACCTTAACAATTAACATTAATTTTACTTTGTGTTTGTAGGTTGCTCAAAGAAGCAGTTACTAGGGCCAAAGATGTGGTAGAAGACCAAAAATTACAATGGAAACAATTTGGCTGCACCATTCTTTCAGATGGGTGGACGGATGGAAAAAACCGTACCACCATTCTTTCAGATGGAAGGACGGATGGAAAAAATTGTACGATCATCAATTTTTTGATGTCTTGCAAGGATGAAGTGGTCTTTTTGAAATCCTTGGATGCCTCCAACAATGTAAAGACAGCTGAAACTTTGGCTCTAACGTTAGAGCAAGTTGTGATGGAGGTTGGGGTTAAGAATCTTTTGCAAATCATAACCGATAATACAACAAATAATGTGGCAGCGGGTAAGATCCTCCAAGAAAAATATGGTACACTTTTTTGGTCTCTTTGTGCAGTGCATGTCCTTGACCTTCTTTTGGAGGACAGGAAAATTGGATTGGGTGAGACCGGTTGTAGAGGATGCAAGAAAGATAACAAAATACAGTTATAATCATCCTTGGGTTCTCCGCTTGAGGAGAGAACGCACCCAAGGAAAGGAGTTGGTTAGAGCGAGAGTCACAAGGTTTGCAATGATTTTCTTAATGTTGCAAAGTATTTTTACTTCTTTGAGCGCTTTGAAGCAAATGTTTGTGAGTCAAGCATGGCTAGACTCAATTTATTCAAAGAAGCTGGATGGAGAAAGTGTTGCATGCATTGTCTTCAACAACCAATTTGCACAAACTGCTACAAAAATTGTGAAGGTAACTTGCAAACTTCAAAAATTGAATATTTAATTATTTTGTATTCAAGAATCAAGTCTTTCATTATTAATTTGTAACTCTAGTCTCTAATGATTAATAATAATAATTTTCTACTTTTCAATTGTAGGTGTCGGAGCCCTTGGTTCGAGTTCTCCGCTTGGTAGATGGGGATCAAACCCTAATATCTTTATGAGGCCATGGATAGGGCCAAAGAGGCTATCAAAAATTTATACATAGGGGACAACCTCAAATTTGACCCGATATGGGAAATTATTGATAAGAGGTAGAACAATCAGCTCCATCAACCCATTCATGCGGCGGGGTACTTCCTCAACCCTTGTTTTTACTTCTCTCCATCCTACACAAATCCCAATGGAGAGGTCATGGAGGGCCTCATTGATTGCATGCAAAGCACGGTACCCGATGTTCAGGTGAGAGACCTCATTGTGGCCGAATTGGAGGTGTACCAGAATGCAACATGAAAGTTATTCTCTTTGGATGTGGAAGAGAGAGGAAGAAACTCTCAAAACCCAGGTACAATATTTGGATTTTTGGAGTCTTTCACATGCATGATAAGTAGATAAATACTAAGTTACCAAATACGTTTTCAAGTTGCTTTCTAACTCTTTAATATTTTATTTTTTAGATGCTTGGTGGCGAAATTGGGGTGGAAATGCTCCAAATCTCAGAGACTTGCCCCGAATCTTATGTCAGCCTTGTAGTTCATCCAATTGTGAGCGCAATTGGAGCTTGTTCGAGGCCATTCATACAAAGAAGAGGAACAATTTATCACAAAAATGCCTCAATGACCTTGTCTTTGTGCAATAAAATTCTGATTGCGCATAAGAAAAGAAGAGGCAACACCAGCTGGTCCACTAGATTTAGATGACATAGATCCTTAATGTGATTGGACAGCACAGGAGCAACCTCCAATATTGTTCACAGAGGATGAGATCTATGATTTGGAGAGGCAGGCTATGGAGGGTGGATTCGCAATGGGATTGGATGACATTGACAATGAGGACTGTGACATTGAGGAGGATTCAGATGATTAGGAGTCATTGCCACCATCGGCACCATCTACATCCAGGGTGGAGGTCCAATCACAACCAGTTGTGCACAGGGAGGAGGAACAACCACAACCACATCAGACTTCTAGGGCTAGACTCCCTCCCACTCTAGTCTTTTTTACTAGAGCTCGTGGGAAGAGGAAGATGTAGAGTTAGACTCTTTTGATATTGTACTTGACATTTACTGATTGTTTTACAAAGACAATTTTCTATTTTAAGTTTTCTTTAGATTTTAGTCTTAAGACTATCAAACTATGGTTACCAGGCATTAGGATTCGACATGAGGATGCAATTTTGTGCCCCATTTGCATTTATATATATCTAGATCAGCTTGTTTGGTTTGTTTACTCATTTACTGACTCATTAGATGCATCTTCTTATTGAATTTTGCGAAAAATGCATTTCTAATTAAATTTAAGCAAGTTTTAAAGTTCCCTATATTTTCCCAATAGGTTTTCGACTTATCTCCGATATTTTTTTTTACCCTTGGCAATAAGTTGTCGATATTGATATTTTGAACTATGAAAGAAATGATTTATCATGACCGCATTAGGTCAAGATAAGATCTGCAAGTTTATATCTCCAAGGTAGTCAAACACGTTTTCACTTGTCCAAAGCAACACCTTAAATCTGTCTTAAATGCTTGCGCCGATCTCGTAAATACCAATACATTGGATGTATAACCTTTATTCCACATCATCTTATCATTAAAAATGATCACACATACTTTACCACTCACCGATCTATGATCTACCAACTAGTTGATCAAGAACATAAGGGTTCTACCTATCTTAGTATTCGTGACACTAAAAACTCTATCAACGCTCAACCAAATGAGTTGTGGTTGGAATCATAGATTCCTCATACCATATACATACTGAATCTCTGAATACAACATCTGAATCTTTGCTCAACTCGATTGCTACCACAAGTTGTTTAACATTGTTCTTCTTGAACACCTGTCAACATACATAATTGACCTTTCCTTTACCGATCATGTACAGTTCTTACCGATCACTGTAATCATGAGAACTGAATACATTGCCATCAAGGACAACCAATTAAGCATCCACTCATGATCGCTCTGCATATCTCTTTCAAAACTTATCATAATGCCAACACTTTATAACCTTTCTCATACATTTGACTAACACAACAAATTATGTTTTAAACCTTCAACATAATAAGCATCAAGAGTTCTATACTTACCAATAATTAAAATGGTTTCAATGACTTTGTTTTTTGCAATTCCTTATCTTGCAAATCTGATTGCTCCTCCATCGCACTTTTCAAACTTAATAATCTTTCCTTGTCACCTATCATGTGATTTGAACATCTAGAATCTATAATCTTTGCACCTGCAACAACTTTAGCATGTAATGCAGTCTTCTAATGTATTACCACTTTCTTTTGTGAAATAGCCAGAAATAAAGATTCCTCAATAGTTTCACCATTATCTTCAACTTCAGAGGAGTGTTCCTCAATGGAACATTACTCTTTAATCTTGCCTTTAAATTTATTTTTTCTTAAATCACCTTTCTTTTGATTGCCTTTATCATCGTCTTCTGATTCATTATAATATTCCCTATACTTGTAGTCATTAGTAAAATGCCTTACTCTTCTCAAATTAAAGCACTTAAGAGGTAACTTACCTTTTTATTTACCAGTGCCTCGCTTGAATCTTCTTGAAAGAAATGCTTCAACTTCCTCTGACATTTTGCATGTCTCTAGTTAAACTTCTTTAAGATTTTAAAATTAAGTCTCTCTTGTCCCTTTTAAGTTTCGCAATCTCAAATGCTAAAAGTGAACCAATAAGTTGATTGATTTAACACTTACTTAGATTATTGGTTTCCCTTATTGAACATGTAATTGATATTAACTCCTTCGGTAGAAATAATAAGCTTTTAAGTATAACATCTATGTCTTCTGGATATCCGCTAGCAGCTCTGATTCCATCCGCGATATCTATGACCCTATGTATTTAGCTTTCAACACTCTCGTCTTTTGCCTTTCTTAAGAACTCATACTTCTCATTTAGGATGATTAGCCTTATCTTTTTTATTGTCTTTTAATCTCCTTCACATACTCAAACCAGCTTATCTCATATTTCTTTAGCTCCTTTTATACCTTTCACCTTCCCAAATGTTGTGTCAAATAAACTGCTAAAAGGTATTGCTTTTGCTTTCACATTTGCTTCCTTTTGTTTTCATCTGTCTATATTCAAAGGTCTTGCAGGAGGTGGATTGAAACCAATTTGAATAACCTCCCAAATATCATTTTGCAAAGTTTCCATCTTGTTTTTCCAATAAGGAAAATTTGTACAATCAAATACCAGAGTTTGAATGTGTAGGCGCCCCGCCATCGTCAATCTGCCTTCAAGCGTTTAAGCTTTTTTAAGAGGAACCTTGCTCTAAAACCAATTGTTGAACACACACTGAATGTTGAGAGGGGGGGTGAATCAACATAAACCAAAATATTACTTAAGTAATCAACCATCTTGAATATTCACCACATAACACATTAAATAAATAACGAACTAAAACAACACATAAACACCAAGATTTTTATATGTGGAAAACTCAACTCGGAAAAACCACGGTGAGCATTCACTCAAAAAGATTAATCACTGAATATATGATCTGATTACAAAGATAGTAAGATCTCACTAGTCCAAATTTGCAAACAATGGCTCACTATCAATACAACACCAAATATAGATAAGACCTTACAACTTTGGACATGGAAATAGAGGCTCACTCCCAAAGTAGCAAGATATAGAAAAAAAACTTGTGCACCCAAGACTCACTGTCCTAGGGACAAGGTACATCCAACTCTCCACAATAGATAAAGAGTTATTATCTTGGTAATGTAGCTATCCTGCGTAACTCTCTCAACCTCAGCAATGCATTGTCTCTACTTTTACTTCTCTGCCACACTAACAAAATAACCTCATAAATTGAATTGTGCTCTTCCAAAAATTTGATCATAAATCTTCATTGTCTCGCTCACAACACTCATACCTTTTGGCAAAGCACACATTATATTGATGAGAATGCAAAATGAAAGTTTGATATTCATTCAATTCGTTCAAATTTGCATTATATATAATTTGATGATCTGCAATACAATATCACACACTTTTTAAAACCTTATATTCTAGTGATTAACTATCTACAGGAATACAAATTCCCAACTAACTATCTAACGAAAAATATTTATTAATCTAAGTTAACCTAATTAATGAAATACGTTAACATTCCCCCCTTATTATATTAATTCAAACAAGACTAGAATTTGTAAGGGTTTTAAACCCAACCCTCTGGAAACTTTGATGGAGCACCTTAACCAATCCTCCTTACTCACTCAAGAAATACTAAACTGACTGCATCAGTGGATCTTCTGACCTCAAAACCTGAAGCTGTCTGCAGAACATGAGTGTTCCCACCTTCCCTGCACAATGAGACATATTTCCTCTAAAATTCCACATCTTCTCCAAGTGTGTCTAATGCCTCCTTTAGTGCTACACATAAGACGCCTTTCGTCTAAAAGTCCACATCTCCTCTGAGTGTGTCTAATGCCTCCTCAAGTATTGTGGAAATAATCACCACCAACATTCCAGCACATGAGACGTCTTTCCTCTGAAAGTTCAAATCTCCTCCAACAGTGTCTAACACCTCCTCAAGTGCTCGACAAATCATATTCAAATCCTATCCCTCGACGCTCCTTGAACAGATTATCATGATGGAATATCCCTAGCAAATTTTTTTTTTTTTATTTTGTTGATAATTTAGATAGCATTACTATGTGAGTGTTCAACTAGATTTGGAAATAGATATCAACTTGTTGGAAACAACCTTAACCAGAATGGCACCGTGTGGATGAGCATTGGTCAGGGGATCTTTGAACAACTGTAAACAACTCTAACCAGAATGGCACCGTGTGGATGAGCATTGGTCAGAGGATCTTTAAACAAACTGTAAACAACTCTAACCAGAATGGCATCGTGTGGATGAGCATTGGTCAGAGGATCTTTAAACAAAACGCTTATGCAAAGAACTCTAACCAGTATGGCGCCGGGATGGCGAGCATTGGTCAGAGGATCCCTGAATCTAGAACTGGAAAGGAACTCAACGCCAAGTATGTGCTACCCACTCCTAACGGACAGGGGC
>MU227301.1:1497344-1508644 GCA_018584345.1 Thuja plicata
AATAAATATAAACTTTTTAAACTTGAAATTTCATGATCTCATCACCTGACACTCGGAAGCTCGAACTAGATCACGGCATTGGAGTCAACTGGAAAGGATGCAGAGATTGCCTGATGCCACCCAAGCATTGCCAAAAATAGAATTTACTAAAAATAGCAATTTCTGAGAAAAGCTCCAAAGACTAAGATGAAAACACCATTGCGAAGCCCTCTGAACAACCAGGAAGAAACCACCAAGGAAACCAACCAAAACGAACAAGGTCCTCCTCAAAATTAGGAAACCCTAATTATATCTTCCGACTGGCCTCCGAGTCTCCTAGAAAAAGGCCAACGGTCTCAAAAAAGATCATGCTTGAGAAGGGAACATTACACATGATGCCAAGACCCCTCTTCTCTTTAGGGACACAAATATATCAAGTCCCCTCTTTTCTTCAAGGGAAAATCTGCCAAGCCCCCTCTTTTCTTTAGGGGTAAATAAGTTGCTTCCTCATACAATGAATATGTTTGATGATATCAAATTTGGGTACTACTAATGTTGTTGATATTCATGTTTTGTCATTGATGTCAACATATGTTTCTGTGGAGAGAACAGACTAGTTATTACTATTGTATGATGACTGATACAAGAGTACAGACACTGTACGGATGATTCAGAATGATCGAAGATAAGGATATGGAGAAGGATGTGTGATGACCTTATTCCTAAGGTTGCTTGGCTTAATATTGCATATGCGTGATGTTACAAATGTTTTCATGAAGACAGGTTTTTGGACTATGACTGTGATGCTTGACAGAGCAGGTCTCTGTGTTTTGGGCATATCTTACAGGCGAAGATGTTTCAGAGTATGCGAGCTTAAGGGATGACAGAAGACAGGTTGAGGAACGTTCGTTGTTGATCGATTGTCATGCAATTGTTGGTGACATCAGCTATGGCGTTTATTCTAGAGGAGATTTATTTGGGGCTGACTTCACAGATGTAGCCTGTATTATGGATTGTAAGCGTGGATTGCGGATCTTGGAGTATATCTGATGTATTGTAATTGATGTTTACTTATTTTAGGTACCTTGTGTATCTTAGCAAGGGGTTAAATAATTATTTGTATATCACGAAAGCTTAATTGGCCGACCTAATCAATTATTGTAATAGGGTATTATATGAGAGATCTTTTCTTTTGAAAAGATGTATGTATGATGAGAAGATAAATGTGAAGATAGAGAAGTGTGGAAGCTGCGAGGCTTGTTTGACTACTGGATGTAGAGCAGAGTTGGTGTTTAAAATACTTCATTGGAACGAACCAAGCAAAGACAGTTACTATCGGACAATTTACTAGATTGTATATTCTCTATATACACTTGTTCAGATTGTTAATCCTTTAGGGTGGCTTTAACTTTCTTTGGGCAGTGAGCCCACTGTTACTGTTGACTCCTAACATGGTCTATCCTCTAACAAGGACTATGTATTGTAATGTTGTAATAAGCTCCTAATAGGGCTAAATCTTATAACAAGGATATTATACTCTCGGTACATCATTTGTGAGTGCTAATTCCTACCGGGGTTTTACCTTTAACAGGGTTTCCTCGACAATAGGTATTGTATTATTGTATTGGCATTTACTGTGTTATCATTTGTATTGAAGTTTTGTCTTGTAAAGTATAAAGTTTAATATTCTATATCACAACTGATTCACCCCCCGTCTCAGTTGTGCTTGTGGACTGTTATTC
This sequence comes from Thuja plicata, assembly GCA_018584345.1. NCBI lineage: Eukaryota > Viridiplantae > Streptophyta > Pinopsida > Cupressales > Cupressaceae > Thuja > Thuja plicata. The sequence continues at coordinate 1,499,066 of MU227301.1, forward strand.
CTAACAGAATAATCCCTAAGAAAGAAGCTAACTTGGGATGATGGAAACCCTCCTGCCTCCGTTCCCTCCAGCCTCCTATAAATGTCAATACAATGTATCCATTTGATGACTCTTTGAAGACCCTGTCATGTATAAGAAAAGCGATCCTAAAAACACAAGCAATATTTGACATATGTGGAGTCATTTTTAGAAACAGACAATGTTGGCATTAAACAATGAACCCATACCATAATCAATCTTATACCTTCACGTAGAATGAACACCTTATAAACTCCACTTCTTTAAAGACTGCCTCAAAAAATGGCCAAAGTGCATAATATCAATAACACTTACCTTATGTAATTTCTACATTTGTTAGTTTCTTAAACCTTATCTCCAAGAAACAGTTACAGTAAAAACTCCCTTCCCTACAGACATTCAATCAACGCATTTTTATTTCTGCAATGTCACTAATCACTCCCTCCATCTATTAATGAATACAATACTAATAGCTACTGCCATTACAATGTTGGGAGGCTTTACTACGGTTATTCAAACTCAAAATGCTATTAAATCTGCCCTCCACCTATCCTAAAAACCACGTCTTCCTATCCAACAAACTAGAATTCTTGATCCAAGGAGGCCTTTGTCAAAGTATTCTCGTTAATCTCCTCAATCCCTCAACATACATTCAATGTCATTTAAGCCAGTAGAGATGTCACTATGTACCTTGTGTAAATTAACTGAGTCCTCACAAATTAATGTGCCTACAACAGTAATAATACTCTCTCGATCCAAATATTAAATCTGTGTGAAGAAGTAGACGTTTAGAGAAGTATGAAGAAACACACATTATACATCTTCTGGTTTGTCTTAGTCTCATCAGGACAACAAATATAATATTCCTAGCGTCAAGACATCACCATCCATTTCCTTTTCTCTCCAAATTACATCTCACAGACGCAAAGACTATAGTGGCTTTGATGTTGTTCAATCTGACTGTAACGGCCTCTCCATGCGTCGTCCAGTCTCAAAATACAAGTCTTTATGTAAATGGTGTAGGAAAAATAAATCCTAAATACCAGACGGCAAAAGAAGGATTTATTTCATCAAAAACAACTTACAGTTTCACAAAAGGGGTTTGATCTTCGTCAACCACACAATGAAGGCATCGATTTGGCACTACATAACTGAACATTTCGACAGACCTTTGGTTCTTCAAACTGTATTGACAACTGGAAAACTATTTACGACATTTTTCTTGAGAACTAGGGCAGCATTAATAAATATTCAATTCCTGTGACTCCACCCTTCAATCATACAAGTGCAGGATGCTCATCATTCCATTGCAGATTACATACATAGACACTCAGAAAAATCTGCTATGATACCACATGAGAGCGCAAAATAAAAGTTTGATATTCATTCAATTCATTCAGATTTGCATTAGATGTAATTGATGATCTGCAATACAATATCACTGACTTTTTAAAGCCTTATTTTCTGGTGATTAACTATCTACAGGAATGCAACTTCCCAACTAACTATCTAACTAAACATATTTATTAATCTAAGTTAACCTAACTAATGAAATACTCCAACAATTTATATAAAAGATAGGTCGTTAGAAGTACAACAATGTTGTCGTGTCCAAAGAAAATTATAGGTAAGCAATGCTAAAATCATCTAGACCAAAACATAGGTCACACATAACATGAACCCATTCTGATAAGAGATAAACATTGAATAAAATATCTAAACCAAAAACATGAAGCATGATCCACTCAAGGAGAGAAGGACCATGAACACGTTTCACAACCCAATACTAGATTCACAATTATAGGAACAACTTCCATAGTTATCTCAAAGGTGTAGTATCACACTATCCAAAGAACCACATCACTTGTCAGTTGTCTCCGGATATCCATATGCTACGGTGAGATCCAAACTCCACGTCAAAACCCATCACAAGACATTTTCATACTAGAACACAAATGGATTATAACTACATCACTTGGTAACACTATTTTTTTGATCAGCAGGAACTATTTCTTGATCATCAAGAAATAGTACAACCAAGACCACTACTTGAATATAATACAAATCACATATGCACATCTTTAACTTTAATTTTTGGATCGGAAACCTTCTGGAAAAAAAAAAATGATCTCCAGAATACATTCTTGTCTTCCTCTGGTTTGTAGCACCATCACGTTCAACACAACCTTCCTTCTTCAGGACCAACATCCTTCATATGGACTTATCTAGACCACTAGATATAGCAGAACATGTCTTTAGCAAATAACTTAGGACCACAATGTTTGAGATCAATGACAACCAGGCAACCAAACATATATTTTCAATAAAAAGTTCCTTGGAAATAATTCATTTAGGGTTTTCAAAGTAGAACTAGTGGTGGGCCACTATAGTGTGTCTAGTATTATAAGTAGGGACATTAATCCCACATTTCTTTGTGATCTACTTCTTTGGTTTTTATATAGGGAGCAGCCCATGAACATTGTATGCTTGGAAGAAGCCTTCTCTTGCACATGTGAGTTTGTATACCAACATCACCTTCGAACCAAGCGCTCCACGGTGTGGCTTGTTGAGTGGTTGTGTTGACTCATTGAGCTCATCCTTCATCTCCCTTGAAGGGCCCCTATTTTTAATCAGAAGCAGCGAATCAGGTTTTTAAGCCTTGTACAGGTTACTATTTTGGGGAAGTTATATTATTTTATGATGGATTTGTAATTTTTTAAGCAATTTTCATAATGAAATTTTTATTTATTCTAAAGATGGGAAACCATAAGCAGTGAAGGGGATTTATTATCACTCATTTGAGTGAGTTGCAGTTATTGCCCTATTTGTATAATGACGTTCCTATTTCTGACACACCTTGGGAGAATATAATTTGGAAAGGTTATAGGGCTAAGGTCTTTAAAGTCATTTTTGAGAACATTGATTATGACATCTTGGAGTTACTTATTCATTTTGACTGTTCACATACTCTTTGGACTCACATTCGAGAGTTATATGCAGATCATGATACTCCACCATCTCTCGATGCTCTTCTTTCTGATTGTTATGTCTCCACTGATTCTTTAGAGAAGATAATCCATGTTTGTGATCCTTTGGAGGTTGCATTTGCTTCAGAGGTTCCCGATTCTTCATCGGAGGTAGTTAATCAGCCTTTATTTGATACTTTCATCATTCTTGATCATCAAATTTATCATTGTCTTCCTAATTAATGTTCCTATTTTCCAGACATTGCTTCATTGTTTGTGGAATCTCACAGTTCAGATTTGGGAGACACATTTGAGGGTTTATCTCTCCTATTTGATGATGGTTATCATATGACTGTTATCACGTCATCTTTATTTTTGGAGCTTGTTAAAGATCAATTTCTAGTGATTCCTTGTTTCTCACCTTCACTTATGTTTGGACATGTACTTGATTGGTTCATGGTGTCATCCTCCAAGACCTTGGCAATACATAAGCATATTTCAAAGACAACATGATCTTCCTACATTTGGATTCCTCTTTCTAGCAATACCTATCTAGAATGGGAAGCATTCTTACATTTGTACTTGTCATCTTCTTCTGAAGGGGAGAAATGTTATTTGTAGGCATTGGACAATGTTTTGCCTTCAAGCATTTGCTATTTTTTCAGGACATTATTCATTATGGGGAGGCTATGTTGTCTCCTTTCTTCCTTCTTATAGGGGATGTTTGATTGTACGCATGATGTATGTAGTCCTTGGGGGTGTGACTGAGTCCTCCATGCATGTATCTTATTTTTGTAACTTGTTTGTTTCTCTTTTCGAGAGGGGTTTCCTGCCATGTGGTTCTCCTTTTTCTCTTCTTTGTGAAAGATTTATGTTTTCATTGCATTTGCATTGTAAATGGGTACCTAAAATGGTTTTGTAGTTGCTCATTTTGCATAATTATAATATTCTCCCTATGTTGCACTTAAGAAGGGGTGTTGAAGTCAATTAATATTTACTCTATGCTTAAGTTTATTTGGGCATGATTAATTAGTTACGTGAGGGCATGATTATTCGCTGAGAGTCTGTCTAGAATCTACAATCACTGTTTTGAATGAATAATTGGCTGGAGGTAACTATGAATTAGTCAATGTCTTGAGGAAAGATGATAAATTTGCTTCTAAAGTTAACCACTCAAGAGGTACTAGCATTTCAAAATGGGTTACAATTAACAAGTCCAGGCATAAGGGACTCTTGCCACGTGAAATTTAAATATTAGATGAAAAGCACACGCTTTGGGACCTTCTACCGCTTTTCCTGCCTAGTCTATTTTAAGAAAATCAGGAAACAAAAAGTGATTTTTTTAAAATTTTCTCAGTTACTCTTGATGCTTAAGTCAGTTTAGCAAATATGTAGAAGTGACTAACTATATTTGTCTCTACCAGGACAAATTTTGACCATCTGAAATGTCCAACCTCTAATTTATACTCTTCAGGCAATTTTGATTGGTTATGGATTGCATTGTGCAATGATTCAGCAAGTTTAGCTGATCGCCGTGCATGATAGGGCTCAATGAGCTTTTAGTCTCTGTTTTGATATGATTCAAAACTCATACTTTATCTTGAGTCTTGCTTTGAGGCTGACTTCGAAGACTACCGTTTTCTTGATCTGATCAACACTTACAAATTTACAATAGTCATGTGAAGCAGTTGCCATTATGAAGTCTTGCATTGAGGATAACATTGAAGACTATCCTCTATTTCGCAATTAAGTTATTTTTTGGAATATCAACTGATCTTGTGCTAAATAGACGAGAGGTTGGTTTTGTCAACTGATCATGGGTTTTGACATCTCTGAAGTCAATCATGTGCTAAATCACATTTTAGCTTAATTTGATTTTCTTTTGGCATGTTTTGCATTTTAAATTGGAATTGATATGCACTGAATAAGGAGAGCTGCTGTAAATTCCTCGCTGATCACACCTGCACTGAGGTTGTTTTACTAATGACTGATGATTTTACTTTTAAAGCAGGAAAAGTCACTTGAACTTGAAAATGCTGTGCTTAATAAAAAGGTAACAAACTGTCCTATCCTTCCCCCAATCACTGTAGTTTTTCCTTTTCTTTTGACCATTTCTAAATATGATGCAGATTGGTAGAAGTCACAAGGCATGCCACCTTAATATTGACATAATGGAAGAAGTCAATGATAAATTGAAAACGGACGCTGCAACTCAGCAAGATCTGCCTCAAACTAACCTTAGTCTCACGTAATTTTCATCATGATAATTTCTGCTAACTGATTCTTCTTTACCTCAAAAGAAAACAATTAATCAAGTGACTTGTGTGTGCACCTTGTCATGAATTCGAGGGCATTGTATGGTCTGCGTTTAAGGCACTGTGAAGTTCGTGAAGGTGGACTCTATTAATATACATCAAAGTTAATTATTAGCAAAACTAAAAATTTCATTGAAGCTACCATTTTATTGTGAATTTTTATTTTTTAATAACATTTTATCAAATTGAAAATAATTTATAGATTGAAAAATGGATTCAAGAGCATATTTCAGATTGTGTTATGGTTGCCTTTTATAACATCAGGGTCCAACATTTTAAGAGGCCAAAGCGTTAGAATATCCTTTAAGATATTTTTCTTGGTTATAAGTTTGAATCATGTGGTAGAGTTTTCGGTGATGACATTTTGTTTTCCAAAAGTAAGAGCTTTCGGTTATGACTTGATGAAGAAGATATATTTCAAAAAAGACATTTTATGTAAGAACTTTAATTTGAAATCTTCAAATAAGTAGTTGGCAAAAGCCTCTGAAATGATGTGCCAGGCTTATTATGCTTGAATTGACATCATAGTGCCAAATCCATTCTTTTGTTTCTCAGGAGCTGCTGAATGCTTGGAAATGGTAAAATTTACTAGAATAAACAGGTAGTTCGTTATGTTTTGATTTGTATTCTAAATGTGGTTAATTCATTTCTTGAGTGTTGTTTGTTGTATTACAGACCAGCACCTTCTTGCTGTTGCTTTTATCAAAAACAGGTAGTTCGTTATCCATGATAATCCGATCATCTGAACTTGAAGTAAAAAAAATATAATTTCATTGACATCTTTCTGATTTTGATTTTTAGTGTCATGCCTACACTGAAGATTTTGACTATATATTACTGCTCCTTAGACCGCTGGAAGATAAATTCTAACAGCAAAAAGAATTTACAACATTGAAAATTCAGAAAAATATACAAAATATAACACTCGCTGTTCCGAGTCGTCTGAAAGCGAATCGTACCATTAAAAATACTGCTTACAGCATTGAATATTCAAAATAAAAAATAAATTATAATAGAGTGCAGAAAATGAATAGCTTAGAATTAGTGCTCCGAAATCACAAACCTTTTTCTCTGTTTATTAACTTCCTGTATTTTACATACACAACGCCTGTCTTACAGAAAGTAAAGAACAATTCAAAAAAATTCTTGGTATACATCTGAAACCATGTATTTCATGCATTAATCACACAGCTTTCAAATTGGCAGATCAGTCACTCAGAAAAACATTGGTATAGTGTTTATTAGTAGCTTTTAAAAATCTTCATGTACATGTTGTTTGTTTAAATTTCAATTAGTGTAGTGACATCACTTATAAACATATCTGTAACGTGTGCTTGAGTCTTCATATAAGTCAATTCTGTTTCTTTCTTCTCAACCAAATTTTAAATGAGATACTATTTTAAATTAAAATGTTTTATTCTGCTATGATGGAAAGGCTTCTTGGGCAAAGTTAATTGGACTCATGTTGTGACAAAATTATGGTAGGCTAACTTTATTTTTCTTTAATATTTTCGAAAACTTTTGGAGCCATACAAGTTTAAGTTTTTTTTTTTTTTTTAATCGGGTAAAAGGCCAAGGCCAGAAAATTTTATTAATATAAATTTGGAATTAGGACCGGAGTCCAGATCAATATTTACATAAAATATGAGGGCATTCCCTCATTTACATCATATAGATGTAAATATGGACTTATCCATTAATATATGGGAATAAATACTTTTACATTTAAAGTACAATCTGGAGTCTTCATGTGATGTATTGTCAGTATTCTACTTCATCCTTGTAATATATGGTATCCCTCTTTGGCTAATTGTTCCTTTTCCTTTGAAACAATTCTTCTCAAATCTATATTTTGGTTCCCTTGAAATTTGATTCTTTATCCACCCTAATCCCGATCCTGTATCACTTATCTAATTTCCATGCTCTGGGTTTATAGAGTCCATACATGCTCTCAATATATAGGTTCCCTTCTTTAATCATAGTATCATTTCCTATAAATGAATCTACAACCTTCACTATATATGTTAAAAAACCTTTTAAATATACTACCATCTGTAACTTTCATCTTATACCATCTTAATCTTAATGTTAGTGTGTATATCTACATGTGTGTGTGTGTGTGTACATATATATACATATACTATATCTATTTATATATACTGATGAAATGAAACTATAAATTGAAAGTTATCTCCATATATTGTAAAACCCTCTAAATCCCTTTAAGATCTACGATACATATTATGATGTTATTTCAGCCTTGTTTTGAGAGGAAATGCATCCTAAATTACTAATCTATTCCGCTCAAATATCAACTGAACTTTGCATTCTTATGAAATAAACCAGTCAGAAAAGGGATATAGTTCTATATTTTAAAATCATTCATGTTCATTCAGTGTTCTTGTTAGATCTTCATGTGTTCTATATCTGTCAATCATTTAAAATAGTAGCTTAATAATCTGACTAACAATCTACATCTAGTCTTCTACAGCCCTTTATACATGTATCTGGTTCTAGAGCTTATATCTACTTACCTGCGTAGGTGCCCGGTGCTTAAATTGCCCCTGTTTCATCTTAGAATCACTGCAAAAAACCTACGGTACATCCTGGAAAGAAAACGACACAAGAGGGGTAGAAATAATCTAATAATCCTTATCTTGAAGTCTAACCAATTGTTTATGTTTAGATTTCAAAATAAGAGACTATCAGACTAATTCTATCCTGAATTTCCTATAATCTATCTATTGAAATTTCTGGATTGATATTGTCTATTTAAAAGGAAAGGCTACTGTACACACATCCTTTGCATGAAATATTACTACTGCCATTAGTCCTCCCACCTTTTCTAAATCTTTTAAAATAGGTATATGTTTGTCAAAATATTCCTTCTACAATTACTAAAGTTAGTTTCAGTTATGTGCCTATTCTATTCATAATCCTGTAATTTATACAAATGTCTTATATTAACTGCAATTCTTCTATACATCTCCTGTAGTATACTATTCTATTGGCCTAGATTAGCCTTATCTATATCAGAATATCTAGAGTTTACTTATATAATCATATTCTCTTTAGAATGCAGCATGGTGGGAATCATTGAAACCTGAGAGTTTATAACCGAAAACCAAAATACTGCATAAAACTACTCACATGAATACCATTTGTAAGCATCATTAATATCAGTATGAGAATATTTGTATAAGATTACTATATATGTGTGTGTGTGTGTGTGTGTGTGTGTGTGTGTGTGTGTGTGTGTAACTTACATATATGCTGATGGCATATAACTGACTAAATGGTTGACTATATTAAGTTGAAGATGATGCAAGACATTAAATCAGTTAATGGTTTGTATTGTCATTGATGTCGGCTTGATATCATATATATGCTCATTTACATAATGCCAAAGACTTCAGAGAATCAATTGAATAAAGGTTATGCTTTCAGCAATGCATAAAAGTCAAGTATTCACTAAGTGACAGACTACACCGGCGGAGTGCACACCATCGGTAAAGACAGAGATAAAGTCACAGTGATGCCCGATGAACAGAAGACAGTGTTGCCCGACGAAGCAGAAATCACAGGATGCCCAACGAGCTAAACACAGTGTTGCCCGATGAACGAGATCCAATGATGCTCGACAGACGGAGATCCCAAAGCTAACTGAAGTTACACCGACGGAACTGGCAGTTGTCACCGACGATGAACTACAGAGTTGACTGACATAACAGAGAATCAGAAAATGACAAAATATCTAGCTGGCAGAGCTAACAGATAGACTTAACTGGTTGTTTGATTTGTTTTATTCAACCACAGTTAAGTAAATAATTTGTACAGTTGGCAAGAAGATAACTACGAGATAAATTAGGAGTTAAAGCCATAAATCAATTTGGCTGGATTGTTTTTCACGCCAAGGATCAAGAATCAAGAATCAAGAACCTACAATTAAGAAACATCATGTCTATATAAGAGACAAACACAATTCACCTCAATATGATGTGAGGAAGCAATCAGATACACGGGGGAGTGAACTGAAAAGAGATCTTGAAGAGAAACTGATGAAGGATTAACTTCATGCAGTCTTGATCAATCAAGCTGAGGGAGAGCTAAAGAATTCTGCAGACACCGACGAACAGAAAAATCACAACATCATAGAGAAGAAAGAGTTAAGTACAAAGGAGTTGTATTGATACATTGATCAGAAAGATATTGTAAGTAAATAGATCTAAAAATCTGCAATTCAGTTGCATTAGAAACAGGTCATTTTGTTTTAGTTTAAC
>MU227301.1:1508871-1521329 GCA_018584345.1 Thuja plicata
GATACTAAGTGACAACCTATGTATAAAAATCCTCTAACAAGGTTGCACTTAACCGTGTGTTTGTAACCTTTAACAGGGTTGGCTCCTAATAGGGCTCACTTCAGAAGAGTGAAAATTTGGGGTACCGTTCCCAGTGGTTTTTCCCTTAACAGGGTTTCCACGTTAAAATCCTTGTGTTATATGTGTATGGTTTATTACTTTATTATTTTACATGTCTACATATGCATTTATGGATTGATTGGTATACTCTGCATATTTACTAAGTATCGGTAAATACAGTTTACTGCTTATCAGTTATCAAAGAGAATAAGGACAGACAAGGTAAACCGACAGACAGTTATTTGTTTTAAGTAATTTCAAAGGCATGCATCTTGTAGGGACTTAATAATTGGAGAAGTATTGATTGGTGGATTAAATTGGATAACTTTTTGAGGCCACTGATTCACCCCCCCTCTGAATTATTACTAACAATATGCATACAAGTATATACTCTAATTTCAGATTTTGATCTATTTATATTACTAGTCCCTTACATGTCTATGAATCAATACATATATACATATGTATAAGAGTATATGTATATATTTATATATACATCTGTGTATACCTGTATTTGTATCTATATATACTTTGGTATATGAATACAAATATGTGTGTGTGTGTGTTGCAGTCTCATGTATTGATTCTAACAAATATTACAACTTCGCTCTATTTCAAATCTACACATTACCTATAAAGATTAAGGGACTCCATTTTATTTTATCACATTATTGGTATTAGCTATTCCTTCCTATTGTTCCTCTTATTCAGATTTCTTAACATAACCAGGCCATATTAAATTTAATCTGGAACTTCATACCTGCACATTGATGAATCTATACCATAACTTCACAAAAATATCCATATGTGTATTCATAACATATTATTTTAATATTGACTTCACATTATAAACTTCTGAGGTCTCTATACTTTCTGTACATCTATATACTTTCCATTTCTGTATTTATACTATCTATCCTTTCCTAAAATGTTTAAAAGAGGCATATCTGTACATATTTATTTAAATTTTGTATTTAAGCAAAAAACCTTCTAGTATTGGTCTGGCTGATTTACTCTTTCTTGATGATCATTATTTCCTCGTCCGAGTCCTCTTCATTTCTTTGCCCACCTTTGGCTATTGGGGTTCGGCTCGTCCATCCCTTCTTGATAAAAAGTGGTGGATTGCTTTGGATCTGGCCCATATCCAGATGTTCAACATTCGTGGGTATACTGAAACGTTCTGCCTTAAAATACTACAGTAGCCAATTAGGCTCTGTGACTTCCTTCACATGCTACCAAGTAATTTGAAAGTTGATGTTTCTCTTAACCTGTTCCCAATTATTATCGAAGTTATCTATATCTTTAATTATTAGGCATGGTCTACGTTTAACTTTGCCTTCGTGTTCTAGCTTTCCTATTTCTGCATTCATGTAATCTCCTGGATATGGGATCATTTGATTGAAATTTATACTGCTAACAACATTCTCCAAACCCTTAAGAATTTTACTGATGAAAACTTTCTTACTAAGCTCTATAGTTTTTGCCTTTGTATAACCTGCTCGTAGCATACATGAGATAAAGACACCAACAATGTCACCATTAGTATGCATTGTGAAGCTGTAATCATAATAGGCATCCCCAATAATCCTTTCCATTGCCCTTTTGGCTAGGTTGTCCATGGGTTTCTGAATTTTATTCCAGCGCTCTGGTGTAATTTTTCCCAAGAAAGCCATGTCCCGGGACAGCTTAATGTGAAAAGTCTGCACATTGGTAAACATCTTGGTAGATCCTAAAAACTGGAGTAACTGCTATTTCCTCTATATTGTTTAAACTCTTTTTGCTATCAATGTTAATGTTGATTCCTTTGTTCTTATATAATTTGAGTGGATTATGGCTCATTGAATTCCTTCTCCTTTAAGGTTTCCTAACACTTAGTTATTGCTTTGCTAGTTGTTGCGTAGCTGTATTCATCATTATCAGTTGTGTCGACCATGTGATGTTTTTTTTTTTTAATCCTATCAATTAATGATGCCATCATACTTCCACTTTTTATGATTAGTTTGCAGTAGTGTACTTTTATGCTATAATGTTTCCGTGAGGATGATCCACATATTGCTTAATCATGTTTCCTTACTCCTTTTTCATTACTTCCAAATGATTCCATAACTTACATGTTACCTTGGTTCTTCATTTTATTTATATTGTGGGAATATAATTATTAAAGGTTGCTTCCCTGAACGAAACTGGTAAATATGCAGTCATATTCCTTTATGCCTCCTACATAAATCCTTAGATTTGTATGGTCGATACTTTAGATGTTAACTTTTGTCTTAAGTTATCTCAAGACATTAAAATTATCTTTCCTAAAACCATTTATATATTTGAAGTTTGATCCTATATGATTGAACTTTCTTGATTGATATCCAAACACACCTAATCCTGCATATTGTAATTATTTCTACTACAACCATTCCATCCTTAATTGCACCTGTATTCGATTTCATAACTATATTTTCCGTATGGAAAATCTCTGCAAACAAATATAATTTGAAAAGAAATAAAAGAATTAATTCATTCCCTCTGTATTATACATATCCATACATGAATATGCATATATATCTCATATTTATACATACATACAAATAGTTAATACCTACTTTAGCTTCCATATTTCCTATTTGAATAATATTCTCATTGATTCCTTGATTTTTTATCATATTAAAACATACAATTCATTGTATTATTCTGCTTCAAACATTTCATCGTTATGAATTCTCAACCCTACATCATCCTCAATTACAAATTTGTCAAACCACCCAGGATCTCTTATAGAGCTGATATGCATATAGGTGAATAGGAATTCTAGATTCCTTGATATGGTTGGCAGCTCTGCTTTATACCTATTCCTATCAGCTATCATCAATATTGGGTAAGTTTGAATGCTATTAATATCTCCCCTGTATTGTTGATAATCTCTTGGCCTTGGTATCGTCAGATCTTCTTTAATACTTGCAATAACCTTCCCCAGATCGACCAAATATTTCCTCTTAAAGACTCTTCTACAAAGTATCCCAATATCCTTGATGTCTGGATCTGCATGTAAGGCTGATGCAATGAACATTGCGGGAATGTCTGAATTCACCCTATAGCAGTTATCATTTTCTATATTGTGTTCGCTTCCTAGAATGATATAAACCGCTCTTATAATTATATCATGAGTATTAAGCAATACCTTTTTGATTCTCCTTAGAGAAATTTTACCATTGAAGGCTAGCTGTGGTTTAGTGCATCGTAGTTTGATAGCAGTAGACATTTGCCTTCTTTCTATCTTGCCTTATCTCAACATAATACCAGCATACAATATATAGTTTAAGGATTGCGGTAGTACATCAACCGGTTGGTCTTTTGTCTTCCTGACGTTTCCTATTCCTTCATTTGTTTTGTCTCCTTATTTAGTTTAATTATTCCTATAATTACTAAAGGTCCTATTTACCCGTTTCTATGTTTCCTAAACATTATGAAAACCTGTTTTCCTTCTTCTTGGCGTATTTAGTATTATTTGTCGTTCTATATTCTATAATTTGTCTTCTCTTGCCTTCCCTTTTATTCATGGTCAGCCTTCCATAGTTTCTTCATTCCTTCCTTCTGCCCCCCTGTTAGCTAACAGATCGACAATTTTATTACCTTCTCTATAGGTGTGATTAATAGTGTATTCTTTGAAAAAAGTTAATATGTTTAGGGCTCTTTTAATTAATCCGTTAAGTTTTCAATTCTGTGTTCTACCTGTTCTTATGGCATTTATAATCAACGAAGAGTCACCTTCAATCTCTATAATTCCTAGGTTCAAACGTTTACATAGTAATAAACCTTCTATTAAGGCATTTCCTTCAGCTTCGTTGTTGGTTGCTACTCCTAAAGATACAGTTTTGGAAGCAATCAGATTTCCTAATTGATCATGAATGCAACATCCAACTCCTGCTTTACTTGGATTGCCTTTAGAGGCACCATTGAAGTTTAACTTTACCCATCCCTCTGTAGGTTGTTTCCATATACAGTTTCGTCTTAAAGCCTCCTTATCTATGTTACTTTGGCCAATAAAGGGTGGTATTTTCAAACCATACCAAAAATTTGTGTATTCTTTCATCACAGTGAGAAAAAACCATATCTTTCTGGCCATTCATGTTATAGTTGTTTACCACCTCAACTATGCTTGCCTCTATTTTGTTAAGCAATTGGTCAAGATCTATCTTTTTATCCTTAAAAATCCTTCTATTTCTTTCCTTCCATAATTCCCATATATTTATGGAAGGTGCAATTGCCCAAATCTTGCCATACAAACCATATTCATTCCATCGAGGCCATGATGTAAGAATGTTCACCAAATTATTGGGTAATGTCATTCTCCATTCTAACTTTTTAGCTAACCACATACAGCATTTGTAGGAATATTCACAGTTGGTAAAGATGTGATCAATAGACTCACATTCCTTCTTACAAAAAACACACCTTGATGGGCCATTGTATCCTATTTTTTGAAACTATTCAGTGATCAGAATCCTATGCTGGGCGACAGCCCAAGTGAACATTCCAGCTTTAGGTAGGCATAATTTGCTCCAGCATAGGTCAATAGGCAAAGATGTTTGAATTTGTTCTTCTGTATTCAAAGATTTATAACCAAACTTTGTGCTATATTCCCCATTTTTAGATTTGGCCCAAATAATTCTGTCAAGATCCCTTGATGGGTTTAAATTCCTACTAAGAATGACTTGTTCCACTTTATTTTTAAAAGCTTCCAAAACTCTAAGGTTGTTTAGGGTCTTCCACTTCCATCCTAAGGCTAGGTTGTCTCCATCTATCTCTATGTAATCTTTAACATAGATACCTCTTTCTTGCTTCACCATGTTTATTTCTGGATCATAATTGAGAATAGTACAGAGAGGGGGACAAGCATTCCAGGAGTCCTCCCAAAATAAAGCTTTGCTTCCATTTCCAATATCCCGCGTGATATTTTCTGTAATGACCTTCCTACACTCCAATATGAAGTTCCATGTCTTAGATCCCTTTGGAAGAGAAAGGTGTCTGAAAATACTTAGCGGATCGCTACCATCTAGGTATTTGAATCTTAGAGTTTTAGCCCACTTTGCCTCCGGATCTCTATACATTTTCCACACTAATTTAGCTCCTAAAGCCAAGTTTTGTGGTTTAATGTTTATCACATTTAGCCCTCCTGCTTCCAAGGGTTTGCATATTTTATCCCATGCAATTAAAGCTAATCTTTTTTTGTCATTTGGACCTTGGCAAATTTATTTTTTTAATTTTCTATTAATATCCTTTTCTATTCCTCTTGGTAGACTAAGACACGTCATTTGATAAATGGGAATAGCTAAGAGAATTGATTTTATCATTGTAGTTTTCCCAACATTTGTTAGCCATTTTCCTTTCTAAGATTTCGCTTTCTTGTCAATATTTTCTAAGACCTTACTCCATAAGTTGGTTGATCTGTTACCTTTATCTAGAGATAATCCTAGGTATTTGCATGGGAAATCCCCTAATTTATATTCTAGGATCCTACTGATCCTAAGTTGGTCCTCTCTAGGAGTGTTTAGAAAATATATCTCAAATTTCTCCTTGTTTATATGCTGTCCCGAAGCCATTGAGTACAAATTAAGTACCTGTTAGAATGTCGTAGCCTCCCTAACATTTGCTTGGCCAAAAAGGAGGTTTTCATCAACAAATTTTTGATGTGTACAAGCTTCCAATTCCTCGATAATCTTGACACCACATAGAAAGTTTTCATGTCTTGCTTTAGTAAGTGTTCTGCCCAGGGCATCAACCATAATGACAAAAAGAAAAGGAGATAAGGGATCCCCTTGCCTGATGCCCTGTGTAATATTAAAGAAGCCCGTAGGATTACCATTCACCATGATCGACATTTTAGCCCCTGATATGCATTCAAAAATTAGGTTAATCCACTGTTTAGAAAAACCATATGTTTGCAGACATTTGTATAAAAATCACCAGTCTACTTTGTCATAAGCCTTCCTAATGTCAAGTTTTATGAGCATACTTGGGTTATGGTTATGTTGGATAGTGTGTATCGCCTCTTGAGTTATTATTACTCCATCTAAGATGGACCTGCGAGGGATAAAGCTTGATTGTTCCTCCGAAATAAGTAGAGGTAAAAACACTTTGAGTCTGTTTGCTATGGTTTTAGTTACCATTTTATATATTGTGCTACATAAAGATGTAGGTCTGTAATCATCTAGCCCTCCAGGATTTGTTTTTTTTGGTATTAATACAATAAAGGTATTATTAATTTCTTGAAGAATCCCCCCTGAATTTCTCATCCCCTCTAATGCCGCCACAACCTCATCCCCTATGATGTGCCAACACTGTTGCTAGAAGAAGTTTGGGAATCCATCAGGTCTAGGGGATTTGTCAGGGTGGAGTTGTTTCAAGGCTTTTTCGACTTCTTCTTTGGTGAATTTAACATTTAGTATTTGGTTATGCTCTCTCTTAATAACACTAGGGATATTATTTAAGATTTCAATTTGGGATGTTCTGTTTGATCCTTCATAGTTATTCAGCATTCCTTCAAAGTACCTAGCTGTCTCCTCTGCTATGCTTTCTAGGTCCTCTAGAATGGTACCGTTTTCCTTTCTAATACTAGTTATCTTGTTAAAATTACGTTTAGCTTTAGAGCTGTTATGAAATTTTTTTGTGTTTTTGTCTCCTTCCTTTAACCATACTTCCCTAGATCTCTGTTTCCAATATGACTCTTCTTTAGTTAGTATATCCTCATACTCCCCTAAAAGTTTCTTCTCTCTATTATATGTTTCCACATTCATTCCATCTTTGAGAATAACCTCATTTAGATCTTTAATGTCCTTTTCCAATCCTTCCTTCTCTTCAAAAATATTTCCAAACTGTGATTTATTCCATGTTATTAATCTATGTTTTAAATGTTTTAATTTTGCATTAAGAATGAAAGCTTTAGAACCTTTAAAGCTTTTTTCTTTCCACCATTCTTCTATTTTGAGTATGCATTCCTCATTTTTAAGTCACATTTTCTCGAATTTGAAGGGGTTCTTTTTAGGTTTAAGCTCTTCGATTAATTCTAATTTAATTGGATAATGATCAGATCCTAAGTGTGCTACAATGTTGGCTTTAATATTAACTTTTAAATTTGTTAGATAACCAATATACAAGAATCTATCTAATTTCTCATTGATTAGTTCTGAGTTGATTCTTTTATTTGACCAAGTATATAAGCCATTATCAAATGGAATATCCATTGCATTAATGATTCATATCCAGTCCTTGAATTCTACCATTGTCTAGGTTGTACCCTTGGATCCTCCTGATTTCTCTCTAGAATCTAAGATTGAATTAAAGTCCCTAGCCAAAATAAAGTTCAAATCTGGGTTAGTTTGAATAAAGGTATCTATTTCCTGCCATACTATTCGCTTCTCATAAAGGAACTTTGGTGCGTAAATGTTAATAATGGTAAATTCCATATTAGTACTATAGTTCTTAATCTTTGTTTCCATCCATTGGGGTTTGGAAATGATAAAAGTTGGTAGAATAAACCTCGGGTTCAATATAAATGCTAGACCTCCAAAAGCCCCTACTAAATTCTCTCCCTTAATTTCCCAAATTCCTAGTTTACGTCCAAGGTTTATATACCCTTCCTCTCCTAGTTTGGTTTCTTGAATCAAATAAAGGTGTGCCTCTAGAGAAGTTAGGCTTCTCTTAAGAAGGCATTATTTTTTAGGGGTGTTTAGACCCCTAACATTCCATGAAATTATTTTCATGGCGCCTTCGGAAGGTACTTCCCCTTCCCTTCATGTATAATATCCATTATTTTAACTTGTCCCGAAGCAACTCCATCCTTTTGTCATAATTCTTTAAGAGATTTCCTTCCCCTCTTTCTTGTCTGTTTTGGAAAGTCTGGGTGGTCCTTACCGTTTGAGGAAATTGCTAATCCTAGGTTACTAACCTTACTGCTTGCCTCTCCATTGTTTAAGGGATTGTTCATTTCTAAAGTATCTCCACTCATAGATTCAATGACTCGAAGAATGAGCATGTCTTCAGAATCATTATTAAGTCCTAAAAAGTCATTAATCTCTTCAATTTTATTTTCCTCTATATCGTCCTTAAAATCATAATTAGTATTAGGATTCTTTGTTCCTGTAAGTTTGCTATCTCCATCATTGCCAACCAGCTGGGTGAGAGTATTTTGTTTATGTTGTACACAAATTGGGCTGTCATTCTCATCTAATTATTTTTGAGCTTCTAATATTGCTTCCTCTTCTAAATGGTAGTGGATAATATCCTCTGCTGTTATATTTTTATTTACCTCTACTATTTTCCTAATCCATTTGAGTTTCCTCCTTTTATTATCTTCTACATCGCTAGTTTCTTCATCTGATGAATCAGTCAAATCAGTATTTATGCAGGTTGGTTTGGTATTTGGAGCCTGAGAGTTAGTCATACTTTTATTTCTTGGTTCAATTATTACCTTCCCCGGATTCACATATTCTTGGTTTTCTTGATTTATCAAAACATTGGGAACTATGTTTATAGTTCCAATGTGATCTATTTGGTTAACACATTGTTGTTTGGAGAGCTTGTCTACCAGATTAATAGTTAAACTATCTAGGGACTTATGCTGAGTGCTTGGCATCTTAGGTTCTTGGTAATCATAGGGGTTAATAACAAACCCGCCTTCAGCCATAAAGGCTACCGCAGGAGATAGTTTAGTGGATTTTGGAAATAGAGGATACTTGCGTACTCCTTCATTTCCAAAGTGGCCACCAGAGTCCTTTTTAAAAAAAACTTTAAGGTTAGTCTTATTATCTATAATGGACTTGTTAATATCATTTCTAGGACTCCACCAAATGTTTTGTGAAATCTTGCCATAGAATTTGGCTATGCTAAGCTGATAAGTGAATTGGTCAGTTTTAAATTTAAAATTAATAGGGAAGGAAAACTTGTCCTCCGTTAGAATCAGGATTTTAACATAAGATGAATCTAATAAATTAAGTTATAATCCTATCATTTTCCTTAAGCTACCTCCAATTTGGGAAATAATCCTACTATGCATAAGCTCTACTGGCATATTTTCAATTTTAACCCAAATGGGAACTGAAATACCGTCAAACATATTTTTGTTAAAATTTGGT
Organism: Thuja plicata; assembly: GCA_018584345.1. Taxonomy (NCBI): domain Eukaryota; kingdom Viridiplantae; phylum Streptophyta; class Pinopsida; order Cupressales; family Cupressaceae; genus Thuja; species Thuja plicata. The sequence goes on from MU227301.1 coordinate 1,518,096, forward strand.
TTCCATTTAATAAATTTGATTGCGTGCCCTAAAATATAAATGCACTCTTCAGAAAATAATTTGTTTCTAATTTCTACATTTCTGAATTTCACATTAAAGCAGTTATCATTTAAAAAAGTCAAACTCACCTATTCTTCAAAGGATTCGTGGAACCAAACCCTAAAAATATTCTCCTCTAATTTATGTCCATACCATTTCCCGTACATACCTGTAGCTGCACAATGAGCCCTAAAACCTTTTGAAAAGAGGGAGTCGCCCTTTATGGTAAAGGCATCTCTGGTTGTGTTATTAGAAATTTGGGATATCGGGGAATGAAATCTATTGGGTAGGGTTTTAACAGAATTAGGTTTTACTTTATTTCTATAGTGAGGTGGAGTGTATATATTATCGTTTCTATCTCCTATACCTTTCTCTCTCTGAAGATACCCAAAATGATTAAAGGTGGGAATCTTGAAATTACAGGCTTGCAGATATAGGCTTTCCTTGGTTTTATTATGTTTAAACCTTTTAAATCTTGAGCATTCTGATTGTAAGCCAATTGCCAAGTTTCCTTAGAGACTGGTGAATCTCGTGGTATTTCCCTTGGAAGAAACCTAGAAGGAGAAAAATTCCTTCCTGCTCTATCTATTCTATAGATGAAGTTTTGCAGATTCTCAAAAAAGGAAGATTTGAAATGACGAGCATACCTGGTTCTATTAAACACAAAGAATTGCTTATTCAAATCAAGTATTGAAGTAAAATACCTAGGTCGTGGTGCATAAAAAACATATTTAGAGAGCCTATTAGTGCCCCATTCGTGATCATGTCTTCGGGAGAGAAGATTATCTTCACTAGAAGCAGTTGCACATTGCGGGAGAGTTATCTTTCTGTGATGGTGTGAATGCCAGTAATTAGGGTTCCAGGTCGTGTAATAATCACAATTTAGACTATGCTCTACCATCGCATAATTCTATGTTCAATGGCTGGAGCCATAGAGTTTGTATACATGCAAAAATTACTATTATAGTTAGAAAAGAAATTAAACATTTTTTGTTTAATTTGTACAATCAAACTTGAAGCAGGGCAAAAATAATTATCAGATGTGAACTTTTACTCATCTAAACTATCTCTCCAATTTTAATTTCAAATGTTTTAGAAGCATAATATTGAATGCCAAAAGCCGTGTGCCTTTCACATGTGAATTTTGGACAGCTCGGTCAACAAAAGTAACAAAATAAGCAATATCTAGTTTTCTGAGCTAAAAAGAAATATGAAACTTCCTTTCGTTATTCATTATTTTCACTGACCATCTTCTTTGCATAATACAACTTCATGAATAGTTTGAGTATAGATATATGTACAATCAATCATATTAATTTAACTAAATTTAATTTTATTATTATTATTATTATTATTTTTTTTTATTTTTTTTTAATTTTTTTTTAAAGAGGGGTAAAAATTTTATTGAATACCAAAGAGTACAGAACAACAGAGGAAACAAAGAGAACTAAAGAGCTTTATCTTGGTCAACAAGTTGAGCCAGCTTGTGACATAAATCAGGGGGAAGCGTCCTATGATCAACAATATTCCAATCCAGTGCGTGCTCGGAAGCCCATTTAGCCAAGCAATCAGCCACACTGTTCCACTCCCAAGGGATATGCATAAAAGACATAGATTCCAGAGAATTGCATAACTGAATGATCTATTGAATAACCAGAGCCAAATGCCAATCCACATCCACAAGGTTTCATCTATTAAATAAATTCACTACCACCTACGAGTCTGTCTCACAGGTAATTCTTCTCCAACCACGCTGACAACACTTTTCCACTGCAACAAAGATAGCAAGGGCTTCCATGAGGTTATTTGTATGGTAAACCTTGTAGATAGAGAACAAAAACTGAACATCACCAGAGCTATCATGCCCAACTCCCCCAATGCCAGCCGGTCCAGGATTTCCCCGAGAAGAACCATCAGCGTTGATTTTAAGAACTCCAGATTGGGGAGGAGTCCAATGCCCCTCACGATTAACATGCTGAGAGCACTACCTGGCTCTATTCCCAACGCGTCTATGGGGCAGAGAGGGGGCACTTCCTTGAAGAGGAAAGGAAAGACCTGAGTAAATACCAGCATCTTCAGGGTCCAAACCTCCACAAAAGTCACATTTTTCCAGGAGTGTTTCATGAAGAGAATGAACAATTTTCCCCCACAGGTGCCTGATCCCAAACTGCACCTCATGAAAGATCCTCCTATTTCTCTCAAGCCAAACATGCCATAAAACAAAGGAAGGGCCAATAGTCCATGCAACCTGAAGAAAAGAGGTCTTGGAAGGGGGATGGCCCAGACAGTCCCAGAGCTCACACAAGGAAGAAACATGCCAGCATGAGTATCCCCACACACTCCACCAGAAGTGCCAAATCTGCTTGACAAAGGGGCATTGGAAAAAAAGGTGGGAAACAGTCTCTTCACTATTGCGGCATAAGCCTCTCTTGCAAAGATTCTCCCAAGTAAGACAGCGATTGTAAACCAGAATCCAGAGGAAAAAGTTACACTTAGGCCAAAAAAAGCTACTCTAAGCTTTCTTCCACCAAGAAACCTCCACCTCGCCAAACAGTTGCTTAGTGAGCACAAGGTACCCTGAAGGAACAAAATACTTTCCAGAAGAAGCACCTCCGCAAGCCAAAACATCAGGTTCCTGCAGAGAGTTGCACTCCCTAGAAGCCAAGATCTAAGAAAGCTCCAGCTGATCCCCCAGAGAACCACCTGTAACCACCTAAATTTGGTTTATTCTAACTATGGACCCTATTTTTCCTAAGTGTGATCATATCCTCGATTATGTTCAAACAACCTTGTTACTGCTTGGCATAATTCTTCAAATCAGATTTAATGTCCTAGGTATTTTTATCACTAATTTATATTAACTACTTCAGCCATACAATTCAAATCAATTTCAACCAATCAAATATTATCAAATTCAAACAATGGCTAAAGTATTTAATTATAAAGGAATTAATCTATCTCATCACTTGCATTTTAATCCCATTCCCCTAGCCTATTAATTTAATTAAAATGGCTATAGTCCTAATTAATTAACAAAAGCAATAAAAAGCTTAAATAATTAATATTCTTATTTTTGAATGAATTAAATAAGTTTAATTCATTTCATTTATATTCCCTTAAACCCTAACCTAACCTATCTCAACCACTTCTACCCTGGGTTCTAACCCATCCCAACCTATTCCCCCCTTGCTAATA
>MU227301.1:1535120-1546330 GCA_018584345.1 Thuja plicata
TCCATTAAGGAATGATTAACAACTCAACCCACTTGGGAGAGTCAACTTTCTCAAGCTTGACTCTCTCCAAGTCCACTTTCTCAAGCCACCCTCTTACACCCTTCCCATGCTTCTTTAAGGCTCTCATCAATGCCTCATTAATGAAGATTCCTTAAGCCCATGTCTATCCCCATGCCTCTTAAATGCTTGCATTTAATGCATTTGACTCAAGCCCATGCTCATAAATGCCTCTTACACCCTCTTTATGAGCCTTATCCTGTAGAGTCTTCTTGGCTCTCTTCCCTAAATGGTCACATTCCTCCCTACTTTCAACCCAATAATATTGTGACAAGTGTCACAATTTGATGCACTTGAAGAAGCATAATCCATGTGCTCTCTTCTATTGGAATCCTGACCTCTCTTCAGCTTTGCATCTGAACCACCCATTTTCAACCCCTCTTTCTATAAATAGAAGGCATTTTTGAGAGCAAATGGCCCTCATTTTTAGAGTTAAATTGCATTGTTATGTTGTTTAGATATCTATAGCATTTTAGTTTCAATTCCATGCATTGTTATAATGTTAGTTTTCATAGCTTAATTACATGTTTTCTAATCATTTAGCTTAGTTTTCAATTAAATCTCTCATTCTTAGGAGTGTATTGTCACTGAATGGTGCATAATCTGAGGGCATGATTATGAAATTTTTCAAACTCTTCCTAGATAGGGAGCAATAAGTCGGTTTTAGTGATTTGTATCTAACCTTTGCTCTTTTATGCTATTTTTCACTAATCTAATGACTTATTGAAGTGTTGTGTCGCAGGTAACAAGTGCATCATTTGACACTCACACCACCCGGCAGCCAATCAGAAGAATTCTTCCATCTGTAACCAACATCAAGACCCAAGTTATGAGTCTCCTTATAATGAGCCACCTTATTCCAGCCAGCAAAAAGGAAAAAAATCACAAAGAGGCTGTAAGTGTGGATGAGAGGACAAGAGAGGAGGATGCCCATTCCAGGAATCACTCAAAAATAGAGCCTTAGTGCCTCTGTTACAGATCCAAAAAAGACTTCTCTTCACCAGGTGAGCACCAATCTTGAGGGTATTCCACACCATAGAGCCTCTTCCCTCAAGAGGAAACCTAAAAAACATCTGAAGGTTCAACACTAGGTAAATACTTGTGTGACAGGATACAGGCCCAAAGCTGAGACTGACTAGAGCACCGACGCCAATAGTGCTTGGCAGCAAGAGCCTGACTGCACAAGATAGCATAATGAAGGCTGAGGCCTCCTTCCTTTTTTGGCTTGCAAACAGTATCCCAATTGATGAGGCTTCATTTAGAATTTTGCATATTACCACTCCGAAGAAATTGGCAAGAAACAGCATCAAATTCCTTAAGAAAATACATCGGGGCAGCCTGAACCATGCTTCTGTATATAGGAAGGGCCTGAATCACAGAATGCAAGAGAGTCACCCTGCCAACAGTAGAGAGCCACCTATGAGTCCAATGATTGACTTTTTGTCAAAGCTTGTCAAGAAAGCTCTGCCAAAAAATCCTAGGCTGTCTTCCCACCACAATAGGGACACCCAAGTAAGTTAGAGGGAGAGACTCAATCTGAAATCTCAAGATATTAGAAATCCTCTACTGAATAGGCTTAGGAGTGTTGAAGAAAAAAATAGAGGAGTTGTTGTCATTGATTTTCTGACCTAAGGCAGCCAAATAAGTATCCAAAGTGAGCCGAAAGGCTTCAGCTTCCCAAATCCAAGCTCTCCTAGCAAGGGTCGTATCATCAACAAACTAGAGGTGGGAAAGAGTGGACAGACCATTTCCCCATCGCTAGCCCTGATTCAGATTTTGGGATACATGAGAATTGATAAGTCTGCCAAGTCCCTAAGCCATAATGATAAACAAATAAGGAGAAAGAGGATCTCCATGGCGAAGACCCCTAGATGCCCAAAATAACTCAGATGATTCACCATTAAGAAGGACCGAGAAGGAGGGAGTAGTAACATAACTCCAAACCCAGCTAACCCATTCCTGACTAAAGCCAAAAGCTAGAAGAACTTTCTGCAAGAAACCCCAATTGACTCTGTCATAAGCCTTAGCCATATCGAGCTTGATGAACATGGTGCGCTCTCTAGAAATACACATAGATTAATGGCTTCAAAAGCAATAACCACCCCATCCAAAAAAAAATTTCCAGCCACAAAACCCCCTTGTTCCTCAGAGATAACCATGGGAAGCCAAACTTTAATCCTCTCCGCTAGGAGCTTAGTAAGGATTTTATAGACCACATTACATAGAGCAATGGGCTGAAAGAAGTCCAGCTGATTAGCCTCTTCCTTCTTCAAAATAAGGACTAGGAAAGTAGTATTCAAAGCCCAGAGAATAGCTTTGTTGGAATAGAACTCCTGAACCACATCCAAAAGGTCTTGATTGATAATATCCCAAAATTCCTGGAAGAATTCAACAGGGAAGCCATTAGGCCCCAGAGCTTTTCCCTTACGCAAGCTGAAGACCACCTCCTCCAAGTCAGACATACAAATCAGCCGCATAAGAGAGTCATTCATCTCCCCGATCACAACAGAGGGAATACAGGGAAAGATCATATTATCATCAATCTCCGCTGGAGGCAAGTCATGTGAAAAGAGAGCAGACTAAAAATGAATAGCTTCCCTAGACACAACTTGAGAGGAGGTCAGATGCATCCCATCAGAAGTGACAATAGAAGAAATGTAACTCCTGTTACATCGAACCTGCACAGATTTATGGGAAAATGCGGTGTTCTTGTCCCCTTCTTGAAGCCAGTCAACTTGAGCCTTCTGTTTCCAATAAATTTCTTCTCTAAGATCCCACTCTGCTAAATCACTCGAAGCTTGGGATTCCGCTATGCCAAGAGCTTCAGAAAAACCCAAATCCTGAATCTGTCGAGTAATAACATCCAGACGATCCTGAGCCCTCTTCTTCATGATGTGGAGATTACCAAAACAAGCCCTGTTCCAATTCTTCAACTTCCTTTTGACATACTGTAATTTTTTAGAGAAGGAGAACATAGCAGTGCCATAGGTAGGGCCACCCTGTCTCCACCAGTGAGCCATTAAATCATGGAGAGAAGAGTCTCAAAGCCACATCAGCTGGAACTTAAAGGGAGGCTTCTTGGGGGCAGAAACATAACTAGCCGTGAGCTTAATAGGCCAGTGGTCAGAGCCTCTCCAATCAAGAATCTCATAAGAGAGAGCAAGAGAGCCACAATTCCAAAAGTAGGAAAATAGGAACCTATCCAAGCATTCCGAGATGGCATCATATCCAACCCTTCTATTGTTCCATGTAAAGAGCCCATAAAGAGGTTTGACATCAGAGAGATGTAAAAGATCCATATTTTCCCAAAGAAGCTCAAAAGAAGGACCCAAGCAAGCCAGCCCACCCCGCTTCTCCTCCAGACTAATGACAGAGTTGAAATCCCTGGCTACAATCTAAGGAAAGAATGGGTGACAACTTTTGACATGCCTAATATGTGCCCAGAGCTTAATCTTGCAAGGGGGATCAATAGGGGCATACACATTAGTAACAAGAATCATCTCTCCAGTTTCCAAAGAAGAGGCCACCATTGAGAGAGTCGAGTGACAAGAGATCCAGTAGAGAGGCATAACTTTCCTGGGATCCCAACAAATGGCAAGACCACTAGAGCTCCCCAAAGCACCAACACACTGACATTGCCCCAGAAACCAAATATTAGGAGCACATCTAAACATGGAATCCATTGAAAGCTTGGTCTCCTCGATATAAAGGATATCTGGAGAATGATCAGCCACCAGCTCATGAATAGATTTTTGTCTAGGGATTCTATTCAACCCCCTCACATTCCATGAGAGAATAATCATTGAGTATAGGAGGGGAAATGTTCATCCATGGTCTTTACAGCCCCAGACTCTACCAGTAAATCTCCTGTAAGTTTAATTTTTTCCTGATCCTTCTTTCGCCCAACTCTTGAGGGAGTAGCAAAAGAGACTTTCTTAAATGGTCTTTACATGAAGCCCAAAGCAAGAGAAGATCCCTTTCCTTTACCAGAGGCAAACACATCCTTGACCAAATCTGCCAAAAGAATATCCTTTTCCTGTGGAGCAGGAGAAACCACAAGGGCACTAGACTCAGGGCCAATAGGGGTCTCTGGCTTCTGCTGAACTACAACATCTTGGTTGCCACTAAGAATAGAACTCCTCCCATCTGAGCGAATAACCTCACACTGAGCATCTGTAGGAATGCCTTCTTCTATGACCATGTTGTCTAGCACCTCAAATCGATTGAACCGTGAGTCCACTTGCCGATCTAGATGAGGTCACTTTTGACCCCTTTCCTTAGCACGGTTGCGAGCAGGGATAAAACCATCCTTATCAGGACCGGTAGTGTTTGTTGGCCCTTGCCCTTGACTTGAAGTATCCATCTGAGCTTTCCCTTTACTAGTACTATCAGTCTGAACTTTCCCTTTTCCAGTACTAACAGTTTGACCATTCCCCTTACCATCATTAGCCATCCTTGGGCCTAAGAACCCGCCAAGAGTACCATCACCTTTAGAGGCTTGAGGGCATTGGCATTGTAAATGACCATACTCATGACAAATGGGGAATCGAAAGGGAAGGGATTCATAGTCTAGCTGCTGAATCCAGGAAGAAGAGCCTAGGAAAATTTCCAAAGAATCTGGCAATGGATTATTTAAATCAATTTCAACACAAATATGGGCATAAGAAATAACCTTTTTATCCAGCGATTGATGTGCTATAGTAGCCGACTTCCCAAGAAAAGCAACAATCTATCGAAGGATATCCTCGCGCCAAAACTCCAAAGGAAGCCGCGGCAGGCGGACCCAAACCTGAACCCTTGAAGAGAGATCCTCAGCAGAATTGAACCCTGTATGCCAGGGTTTGACGAAAAGTCCCACATAGTCATAAAAATATAGGCCTCCCTCAAAGACCCAGTCCCAATCTGACATGTAAGAGAAAGCCACCAAAAAGTAGCTATTACAAGCCAACATAATATCCATATCACCTTCCACCTTCCATGAACGGCGAACCAAGACTTCTAGAGTTGACAGGGAAATTCGGATACCAAGAAACTTGCATATCAATGCATGTTTGGCCAAATAGTCCACATCTTCCATTACTGCCTCCGGAGGGATAACCAGCACAGGCTGATCTTGGCTACGTGGAAGGTAGCCATTAACTTTATTCAACTTCGAGCTCTCTCCAACATAAAATGTCTCCTTCGCCTGTGAACTCACCTCAAAAGAAGATCCACCACTAGCTGAGGATCCAACAAGAATGAGACTCTTGGAAACCCCATTCACGACCATCAGAGCCCAGCAAATAGACTCCCTCATAGCTATACGACTGCTCCCCTGTATGTGCATTACCAGTCTGAAAATCTTCCAAACTGTTGTGTCGCCTTAGAACAATCTTTCAATCTGCTCCTCTATTATTATTATTATTATTATTATTTTTTTTTTACAAATGAGAACTTTATGATGAACTTCTATTATTAAAAACTTTTGTATGAAACTTAAAATATTTCATTTCAAATTCATTTATCATAAGAATTTTGAGCTCATATTTCATCTCAGAATTGTAACTCATATACATCAACATATGAACTTGATATCATTACCTTCTTACTTATAATATAGAGAGGCCATCCTCCTCCTCCTCCTCCTCCTTTCTCCTCTTCCTCCTTTCCTTCATCTTTGTCTTCATCTCCTCCTCCTCCAAGTTGTTTTTATTAAATAAAAATAGTATTAGATTTAAAAATTACATTATAATATATAAACTTTATCATTGTAATAACATCCATATTAAATATTAAATATTTAAAAATAAAAAAAACATCCATATTAAATATTTGTAAATAAACAAATTAATTTTTTTTTTAAATTTTCTTATACTAAAGAGACCTTAACAATAAAATTAAAATCGAATTGAACTAACAATATCAAAATATAAATATATTTTTTCAATGTAAAGTAATATTAAAAATAAAAAATTACATGAAATCATATTATTAATTTATATTGTTCAATGAATATAAAAAAGTAACTATCTACAATTGATATTGTAATTTAAAACTAATAAATAACTAAGTTGTAAAAGTATATATGAACATGTCTATAATTTTTATTTATTTATCTTTTTTTAGATTTAGTTTTATTACCATTGAATATAAAAGTTAATCATGCATCATATAATGCAATATTTAATTACTACATCACAACAATCATGTGTTATGACAACTTGCTTTAGATCCTACCAATTCAAGCCCAGGTTATTTGAGTTGTGAGTTGTTGATTGACTATTAAGTGATGGATCAGTCAAGGTTTGGGTGGGCTAACCGATAAAACAAATAATCAACTTTAATGTCATAAGTTTTCTAAGACAAGGGGTCACACAATTTAGACCCCAAAAAATTATGTTGAAGAATCCCATTAAATAATTTCCAACATGCTCCATTTCTCAAATTTCAACAGAGGTGCAGGATATTGCATTGAGGAGAAAAACGTGATAACAAAAGGACTTAGTCTAGAGGAAACCAGAATCTTTCATGGGAAGTTAAAATCTTTACATGAACACACCAAGCATAGAACAAGGATTAAGAACACACTAATTCAAATTTCAATTTAAGAAATGGAATTCTCAAACTTTTAATGCTACAACAAAAAAAGTCCACGATTAATTTAACCATTCTATTTTGCTAAAAATAACTCTAATACAAAATCTGATTAATTGCATATTAAAGACTCCCAGAATAGTGTCCCTACATGTGCATAAGGCATTTGTTGACTATCAACAATCTTTCATTACCCCCACCTCCCTTGAAGAATCGAAGAGCCTTTCTTTGTTGAAAGACTAACCAAAAATAACAATCCTTAATAATCGGCACTCTCCCACTTGATCACAACAAAACATTCTTAACAATTTTGTTCGTAGAGTTAGGGAAATTCAAAACAAACATTGGTAGTTTGACTTCATGCTTCATCATTATTTATAAGGAAATATTTACAGAGGCTTGTTGCCCTTCGCCAAACATGAAGAGTAAAAGGGTCATAATACAATGGCCATGAGCAAAAAATGGTATAACTATTGGTTACAAAGTAATTACAAATGGCGGTTTGTCCATACACGGCCCTTCAACGGAATGATACACATAAAGATTCTCCACAAAAGAGTCAACATTTTTTTGTACAGCAGCAGCAGAGGCGGTCGCAGAAGAAGTGGTGCCATCTGAAGATGGGGTTGGGATAGGGTTGAGGACGAAGGAGCAGGGGTTTCTGAAGATTGTGAAACAACATGTGACTTGGTGGGTAATGAAGCAAGCGTAGGGGAGGAAGCCACAGGTGAGGTCACTGGAGATGCCAACGGCGTGGGTGTCTTTGTCAGGGTTAGAACCGGTGACGTTATGGGTGTTACCACTGGTGATTTTGCAGGCGAGCTTGTTGGAGCCTGCTGAAAAGAATACCCCATCATCCCCAATACCAAAAAAATGACCACCACTGCAACAAATTTTCCCATATCTTCTTCTTCTCTGGACCAAAAATGAAGACAGAACAAATCTTCAATTTCATCACTTCTCGCCCGCCAACATTGAGGATAGAGTGGTTAATGATTCTTCTTCTCTTGGCACTGAGTCAAAGGATTCTCCTCATCAGGTAGTGGAAGAATCAACCTCCTCATTGGTGCAAACTGATGCAACCAGCATTCTTATTTTTTTAAATTCATCATGTTTAAGAGGAATATTTGAAGCATTTGGAGACTCAATCTTAAAAAAATTCAGTAATAGAATTTGTAGTACTCAAAGTTTACTTTACAATTATGTAATTTATTTTAATACCTAGATGATAAAATTTCATTTTCAATAGGCATTACTAAAACTCTCACTTTAAAAGTCTATGTTTTAGGACCATATTATCTCATGTACGGAAAGCAAAATTTGACCTAAATGAAACTATTTCTCTCAATCCTTTTGAAAAATGGCATGTAACACATTTAAGATTGATTGCAATATTATTTTGTAATTTTTTTTGAATATATGTTTTTTTAAATTTTTTATTAGGCATAATTGTTGTTTTTAAAATCTCTCGTGTATGATAAGCATAATTTGACTAAAACATATGATTTTTAAAAAAAAAAATTTAAAGTGTGTAGAATTGTCTCTAGTTTGATGTCATATAAATTGTATTGCGAGAAAATTTTAAATTAAAAAGTTATTAAAATGTCTTCATATATATGTCTAGAGTCCTTATTTTGTATAGACATTAGCAGAGCCTTCAAGTTGCAAGTCAAACAAGGTCCAAGGCTATGGTTCAAAACGGACCCTGTTTTGCTTTTCAAAATGGGACCCCATTTTTTTTTTGAAAAAAGATCCTGTTTTGAAACGGGACCCCGTTTCTAAAATTTTAGTCTCGAGGCCCCGAAGCTAAATGAGACCCCATTCATTCTAAGCGGGAACTCATTTTGTTGTGTGATTTCATGAATTTGGCTATGTATGAAAGTTCCGCCTTAAATGGACTCATCTTCTTGCCTCAACCCTCTCAACACAAGCCAATGGTTGTGCGCGCCAAAAGTTGTTTGTTTCTGCTTTTCGTCTCCACCATTGCACTGGCAATCCCACATAGGAGACAAACTAGAAAGACAAATATTTTCATCTGCGGAAGCTTTAAAAAGATTTTGTAAGCATGGACATTTAAAAATACTACAAATATACAGTGTCAGAAGAGGTTTAGGGCTCCGACTGAAATCAAAGCACAGACAAGCGACCATTTAAACTAATCAAGCACCACTGCATTTTGTGAAGGTTGCACAGATATAACAAAACACACTACTCTAAAAATAGAGAGATTCTACATTATTTTGAGTTTCAAGTCTAGAAAGTTTCTTAACAAGACACTCAACAAAAATGTGATAACTCTAACCGCTCTAACTACAAAGCATTGTTTACATAGTCCTTCACATACTACAGAACCATAATTAGAACTCCACTAGTAAAAGCCCTAATTTAAATTTACACAAAATGCTCGTCAATTTCTCTACTTTGCTACCAAGAACACAAACCTCTAACATTCACAAATCCTCAAACAAAAACGCTCAAACTCAACCATGACTTGGACAAACCACGGAAAAATAAAACTTACTCTTCTCTGGTTTCAGATGTAGGATGGTGATTTGTTAATTAGATCATGAAAACAAGAGCAAGGTGTAAATCCTACAATATTTACTAAGTATGTTATTTATATGTTCATTCTTAAGGTGTTACCTTCTATTCTTGCAAATTCCTCTGAATCGAGATGTCTCTTGTTTCTCATGCAAAAATCATTGCACCTTGCCCACTGGGGGTTTCTATTGCATCGTCTAAGAATGGTGGCACCACTCCTTCTGCAGCCAATGGAAGCACAAGGACGATGGGGTGGGGCCATGGGCACTAGGATGAATGCTAAAGTTAACATGCCACAAATACACTGATCGAGGCATTGGGGAGACCACTACCTGGAGCTGAACCTAAAGAAGTATCACTAGAAGGATGCGAGGGCCATTGTAAGTAACATATGAGAGAAGTATTCACTGCATATGATTCAAACCCCGAATGTCTCGCCATTCCATGGAACTGCCGCTGTGTCAGAGGAAATCAGTAAAAATCCCAATAATTCTTGTCCTTACGGTTTGAAAGTTTGCAATAAGGGCCCGTTTGGTTGCACCCAAAAATCGGGTTATGCAAACCCTTAACCCAGTTTTGGGGTGCAATTCCCTGTTTGGCAACCATTTTAAAAAATGTGAATATGGATTGGCATACCTCCATTTGGGCAAAAACGTGGATGCCGAAATTCCACCTCAGGAGGTGGAATGACTTTCGAATCCACAGTTATTGCCTCAAATAAACTAAATTTAAGCTTCCCGTCGGGTCCGGGCAACTCCACGTTTTTGCATTTAAACCCCATTTTAAATATTCGGCAACGTCTGCAGCATATCACGTTTTTGACGCTAGGGTTTTGCTGCGTGTTGGTGTTCGAGGGAGGCGCTGCTTTGAACAGGTAATACTCCGATTTCAATATAGGTGCCTAAATGCTGCATCTTGTTTGACCTTGGCCATGTTCTAGTGCATGTGGGGCAGTTTTTCCTCCCTGTCGTGTCTCTCCCTTATGTTGTTGCGGAGTATTCAGAGAGCCAAAGCATTAGCAAAAGCGTTGATATTCTTGCCATATGTTTTTGGAAGATGTTGTTGGTGCCAGTGCTAGAGCAGGGTTGTTCTTTTTTAGTTACACTCTTTTCCCCTGTTGTGGATGTTTTCGTCTGTATTAAGCATTTTAAAACATGGACAGATTTGAACATCCTCCATTCGACAATGTTTATCGAAAATGAAGTCTTTTTCCTTTTTTGATTTGAACATATTAATGATTCTTTTGCAAGCCAGATTGCTATGATCGAGTCTATTGAAAACAAATGTAATAGTGACTGTAAGATGGCTCATTGGCTTCTCATATTCTCTTGGCCTTTTCAATGTTTTAATAATTACAAGGTGAAGTGAATACTTGGTTGGTTTCTTTCCTTTTTTCTAAAATCATTAATTTTACTTTCTCTGAGCTAAATTTATTAAGATAAATGACTTGATTTCTATAAATTGGTGTACTGTATGTCGTGCTTCTCTTTTATGTTTGCAACAATTTTTTTTGGGTGTACTGTATGTCATGCTTCTCTTTTATGTCTGCAACAATTTTTTTTTGTTTTTTGTTTTTTGTTTTAGCTTCTATTGTAGTAAAGACTGGCTAGCCACTTTCTTTGAATTGTGTTAGCCATAAATGATTTACGGTAGTAAGTAGTTGGATAAATAATCAATATAGTCGGCCTTTTCAATATTACAATATATCTTTGCAGAGGTTCTTATCACATCTCTTTCTCAAGTCCTCAATATATAGGCTCACAGAGGCCCTAAATTCCAAAACAAATACAGTCCTAGTCTTACCTGTGGCACAACCCCGGCAAAATGAAATCTCTAAATGTATTGGAGGTCAAATTTGTGAAACTGGCTTCTGCTTTGTGAAATCAAAAGTGACCTTCAAGGATATGCTCCAGAGTGTCACTATAGGTGGATATGTTGGAAGACTGTTTCTTGCAGAAAATCATTATATTAAGATTATAAATTAAAAAATATTATCTTTATGGCTTTCACTAACAAACTATACAACAACCATACAAATA
>MU227301.1:1548962-1564460 GCA_018584345.1 Thuja plicata
ATAAAAATAAATGCAATAAGTATAATAAATATAATTAATATAATTAACACAGGTCGATAAAATATAATAAATAAATATAATAAATGAACAAAATATAATAAATATAACAAATTAACATAATATAATTCATTAACATAATATAATAAATTTAATTAAATATAATAATAAATAATAAATATAATTAAATATAAATAAATATAATTAACACAGGTCAATAAAATATAATAAATAAATCAAAATAAATTAATTTAAAAAATATNNAAAAAATTTGGTGTCATATTCCAACTCCAATTCAAAATGAACAACCAAACGAAGAATATGGAGACCCAAACTCCAATTCTGATTCGAAGTGCAAAACCAAACAGAGAATATGGAGATCTGCATTCCAATCCCAATTCGAAAATGTCCAACCAAACAAAGAATGAGAATTTCACAAATTCCAATTCCTATTTTCAGTTTGACAACTAAACAGAGAATGTGGATTTACAAATCCATCTTCCAGGGCAACCAAACAGTCTAAAAAATGAAAACCAGGGTTTGCATAACCAGGTTATGGATAACCATGATTTGTTTCATTTTCCAATTCCCCAACCAAACGGGCCCTAATAGAAACTTGTTTCAGTTATGTGAGTTGTTAACTATGAAAACGGTTCTCAACATCTGCCACGTTTATCTCTCCACTCCTCATTCATTTATTTCAAACTAACTGTAGAGTGGATACGGGAATATAGGATGTGACCCAGTTTGAGTGATAGGGGAGTAGAACACAGCCAACAACATTGGAATATTATATATTATTGTTTTATTTCATGTATAAGATAATTTACCGGTTGCATAAGGCAATTTACTGGTTCTATTATAAGACAATTTACCAATTGCATGACAATTTTTGTCAGCGGACGATGCCCTAAATAAAATGCCTATCATCTTAATTATATCCTCCACAATAATGGAAGTGACAAGATTGTTTGGTCTATAAGTCCTATCGATTCCTCAATTTATTTTCAATAATTTCTAAAGGATTAAAAATTTCTAGATCAAAGTGATTGAATAGTTGGTCAATAAATGAGAGTTGGGAGTTTTCTCTTGCACTTTAGACTCTACAAAATCTATGTGGCTAACCCTATTAGGCACAATTAATTTAAAAAACAAACTACCCGAATTCAATTTTAGTACTATGCTGAAAATTTAAATAAAATGGGCAAGGATTTATTAATGATGTGGACTAAATAACATATTCCTTATACGTATAACATTCTAATGTGAATTTGAATAAATTTATAGAGAACTATTTTTTAGTCTAGATTAGGAAAAAAGTTTTGAAGAATGATTAATGACTATTTGAAAAAATACAAAGTCATTTTCTAACTACTAGTAATGCTTCTTAATAACCTCTTTAAAATGACGAAGCTTTAAAATATGGTTTAGATTATTTATATCATGCTTCATAATTTTTCATAGCATTTACATTCACCAATATTCTTTATTAAATTTTTTTTAACTATTTTTATAATGTGTAACACAAAAAAATTAGCGAAAAAATGTGTATGAAGAAACTTACAACCCTGTGTTACTTATTTTAGAGGTAAAAAATACTACTAAAGGAGGTTAGAAATAAATTAAGAACATTCATTCATATAATTTGGTAACTAGTTTTAAAAAGAGAATTTAACTAAAAGATGAGTAAAACTGAGAAAAGGATGGGTTGCTCAACAAAGAAAGAAAATTAAAGTACCTTGTCACTATCCACCAAAATGATCTAACATATTAGATATTTCAAGAGGCAATTACCCCTTAACCACTATATTCCAAGCATGCATTTAATCATAAGCCCATGTGTCCAAATAGTTAGCAACGACATTCCACTCCCTATTAATGTGCCTAAAGGCAACAGAGTCCAAAGAGCCACCCATTCAAAGAATATATCTAATAACCAAGGATAAAGGCCAACTAACACCAAGAATTTGATGTCTAGTTAGCAATGTCACCACCATTCGAGAGAAAAACTTGTAAATAATCCTTTTCTAGCCAAGTACATAACTATGCTCAACAACATACAAGATGACCAGAGCCTCTATTAAATTATTCATTTTAAGGCCCTTATAAACAAAAAAAAAAAGAATAAACTAAATGTCACCAAATATATCATGACCAACTCCACTTCCAAGATGACCAAGGATTATTGTGAGATACACAAAGGCTCACCAACGATACGCACAGGCTCACTATGGATACAAAAAGGCTCACTACTGATACACAAAGGATCACTACCAAGACAATAAAGCTCATGACCAAAGAATATGAAAAGAGAGAATCCACCACCAAGATGAATACCTTGTTGCACATGAACAAAGATTCACTACCGCATCGTATATCACCACGCATGAGTCTTATCAGATACAAATATTGATCTAGACACAAACACTGATCCAAATACCCAATTACCAAACTCCTTGCCCTTATGTATGCAAAATCATGAAATCCACCAGGTCGAATAGACAATTTGAAATAGGTTGCACCAAGAGATTCCCATGGTGGTATAGAATGAAATGAGGACCACCTCAAACATTTCAACATGCCTCGCTCAAGCCTGTTGGAAATATATTGAGGCTAGGTGACTGAGAGGGGGAGGGGGGGGTGAATCAGGAACCAATAAAACTTAATCTCTTCAATCCTTTATTAGATTATCTAATCTGATTGTGTGCATGAAACAGAAAAGTAATAAACATCCACAACACTTGACACAATATTTGGTTACCAGAAACCTTCCAAATAGAAAGTAAAACTGGGGTGGGGATGGTACCCACAAGATTTATTACTGCAGTATAAATTTAGCTTGTTAAAGCTTACAATTGACCACTTCTGATGGCCTTCCCTGTTAAGAGAAATACAGATTGTTACGTCCACCTTGTGAAAGGATTTAGTACAATACAATTAAGTATACAAATCTGTTAGGAGATTTATAAAGGACTATTAAGTCCACCTTATTAGAGGATTTTGTTGATACACCTGTTAGGATGAACCAGTAGATAATATTCTATGCAACTCTGATTTGCTAAATAAGATCCAATGGTATAATACTAATCACCTGAATGTGATAGATGAGTCTTTGTTGTTCCTTATACTGTTGTAGCCTTCTCAAATAGTCTGTCACTTCATATTTACATATACACTTATTTCACACATATTTGGATAAAGAAAATACCTTACATACGTATCTTATCCAAATCAAATACTTAAATAAGTCAGCTTCAATGATATACAATAATATCAAATAATATAAACTAACTTGGCCCAATACTGTTACTCGGGTCCAGTAGTCCTCTCGGGTGATATACTGGCACTCAGGCAATATGTTGTCACTTGGGCAACATAGTAAACTCTGGAACTCGGGCTACATTGTGTACTCAGTTCATATTGATCACTCGAGTAATACTGATTACTAATGTCTTCTCGGTCCACACTCCCACTGCTCACATTACACTGTAACTGCCCGGGTTGCACTCCAAGCTGCTGGCTTGGTCAACTCTGTGATGACTAAGTGTTTTGGAACTAATTGACAACATGTCTTGCCATAAGGTCGTCAATCTCCCCCTTTGGCATTAGTGACCAAAAACACTTATCATATCCAAAAACTGCTCAAACTTCTGAGTCAAAACTCCCCCTTACCATATGCTTGGGTACTTGCTCTGGTATTGACAACAATTCTGTGACTCTTTTACAACTGACTCTATTTTTATTTTTTCAAAATTGTTTTTGTAACTTTTCTATATATATCTCTTCTTCTCTTCTCTTCTGTATATATATATATATTTCCTTATATGTATATACAATAAACTTCCCCCTTGTTTTTGACACAAATGCCAAACAAATTTATCTACACGGTAATACCAAAATAGGATAGGAAATCACTATGTACCTTCAAAATTTGAGACAAAGTGTTGTCCCAATTATCTTGGAACACCTTCAGGATGTGCAACTCAATCTGTATCTTTGCTGACAACTCCATCATAAGCTCTGCAACTAAAAATTTGCTTTCATGTATGAGTGTCTTGGCATGAGCTATATGTTTCTGCATTACATCCACGTGTGGAAGGAGTTGGCCCTGCATAGCTGTAAGGGATTCCCTTGTTCTTTCTTCTTCCCTTAGTAATTTCGCCTGCATGTTTTTCAGATATTTTATCTTCACAAAATGTGTTGAACTCGAACTTGGGTTAAGTGCCAATTGGTTTGCAATTTCCTTCAAATTTGTATCTATCTTTGTCAGCTTGGTCTTGATTTCCATGGTAAATTTAGAGGTATCACTCAACTTTACAAATTATGAAACAATATTATTTATTGTAGATTCTAGAGTGCTAATGAGAGTGTTTAGCTTCACTTGATCTATTGCAATCTTACTTGCAACATTCTCTAGAACTTTATTTTCAAACTTTCTTTCTACCTTCTGTAGTAGTTTCTCTTGACCACTTAAATCTTAATTGAACTTGTGAATTATAGATCAACAAGTTGATCCATAATAGAGTCATTCTCATCAACTTCTATTTCTAGTGCATCTAGGAATATACCTTTTATGTCATCTAGCACTCTGTTTCTCTTCTTTTCTGCTCAGAGTTTTTTTTGTGTAGCTCTTTTCTTCCATAGCTCCCCTAGTATATCCATATGCTCTACTGTCAAGTTGGATAGATCCCAATTTGGAATCACAATATCTTTCTCAAGATAAATATCATTAGTATCTATTTCCTTCCCTTTTCCTTTGACCTTGGGATTAGGTGAAGGAAAAATTTCCTTACCTTTTCCACTATCATCCTTGACTTCAGTATCCAATGGATCATTAACTTTTGTTGCACCAACTGTAGCATCATTTCTCACTGTAGAAATATTCATAGTCACCTTCTGAGACTCAGTTAGGTTTAGCCCAGTAGTAGGTGGAGCCTGATACTCAATTCCTACTAGTCCAGATGTAGATTTTATAGCTTATCCTTTCTTGGAGATAGGATGTTCTGTGCAGGTGATTGGGGTAGGGATGCCATCACTTCTATTACTATCTATTCTGCATCGGATTCTTCAATAGTTTCCATCTCAGGTAATTCTTCATCATTAATCTTTACCTTGGGGTATGTACTCGATACCTTTTCCTTATCATCTTCCTTGATTTCAAAGATAATCTTCCATACCGTTGTAGCAGTTTGCACAACATCCTCTATTCTCTTGTTCAATATTTGAAAGGCCCTAAACCTTTGAGTGTGATTGTTCTCATATTTGGTCATGGCCCCTTTAAATTCTTTATTATTCATAGTAGGCATGAATTGCTTCAAGGTATGTTCCCTGATATCCTTTTCTGTTTGAACTACATTTTGTTACCCTATTCATTTTGTTGTCATAAGTTTTGTCAAATTCATAAGCAGCCAAGTCTAGTCGGTAAAGGAAATGGACAGTACTACTGAATATGAGAAGTCAGTCGATAATGTAAGTGTAGGGAGGAGAAGTCGGTAAAGTAAGAAAAATAAGCACTGAGTGAAAATAGTCACCGAGTGGAAATGCTATTCGGTCATGAGTACCGAGTTTGAAAACTTATCCTAAGCACTGAGAGTAGTCAGTTACCGAGCAGTTGAAGTATTTACTTACGTAGTAATGCAGACAAGGCAACCGAGCAAGTAAACTGAGTCAAATCTTGATAAGAATGCATTTAATGAATTGATAAACGATGTCAGAAGAATCTATGATCACTAAAGTCAGTTGGTTACAGAATCTATGAACCAGAATAATCAAGAACAAGATGCAAGGCAGAGATTAAGCGGAAAAACAAATGTTGTGAGTTCTAAGAAGGGAACAATTTCCAAGGTAACAGTCAGGTGATTTACCGAGCGGCAAAAAATCATAAGGATGATCGAATGACTGAGATTGACCTGAGGAAAACCTAATCAAGGAGATTAAGAGGCAAAAATAGAGGATACTTAAGAAGTGAAGAATCCTTATGAGTAGAGATAGAGAGCAGAAAAAAAAAGAGGAGTGAAGAATGGTGTTACTGTTGTTGGGGAATAGAAAAGTATTTTGAGGAAGCACCGAGTACAAAATTTGCAGAAGGAAGGTTTGATGATCACATCACCGAGCAAATTCAGAGGTAAAGATTTCAGAGCATAAAGAGTCTGATCAAGCAGAACAGATTGATGCATCATTTCGGACAAGTTCAAAGCATTGTTGAATACATTGTTTTTGTTATTTTGTAAATCCCACCACTGGGTAGATCCTTACAAATCTTATTTTTTAAAGCATCTAACAAGGTACAATTCTTAGAGAAGAATTTGTGAAATCCTTTAACAAGGTAGACTTCATAATTCTTTATACTCTTAACAGAGTAAGCTATCAGAAGTAGCTAAACATTGTAGCTCTAATCGAGCAACCTTTTTACTGTAGTAGTGAAGGATTGTGGGTGTCATCCCCACTGCATTTTTTTCCTCTAACCAAAGATTTCTGCGTGACCAAAAATCATGGTGTTACGGGTTTGTTTGTTATGTGTGTACTTGAAGTGATTTACATATTTTAACTTGCTTTTCATTTATAGTTTTCATTCGGTAAAGCATGCAGAAATGAGACAGTTCTATAATAGAAAATTTTTAAGTGAACTGATTCACCCCTCCCCTCTCAATTCATAATCTTGTATGACATTCCCATTACATTTCTCAAGTGAATAGATATTTCTTTGAATAGATCTCCATTCATATGACTCTTCAATTCAGAGGGATCATACTTCCATCTTTCTATTTTCTCTACGACTGCTTTCTCAATCTGCTTCTATTCATCCTTTGTTCTGGAAGCATATTTCAATGATTTTAGAGTAATCATACCACTACCTCCTTTCAAATCTTCAACCTTCTTCTCAAAGGTAGGTGGGGGCTTCTTGAATATGACTGTATCTTCTTCTTCTTCTTCTTCCTTAGGAAATATAACTTTCTTTCTAGATCTTCTAGTTTTGCTGGTAGTGAAGATAGGGGTAGAGGCCTTAGGTGTTATCTTGGGGGCTAGCCTCTTTTTCTTCTTAGGATGCTCTTCTTCTACGTCTTCTTCTTCTTTTTTAGGTTCATTATCTTTTATCTTAATTTCATCTTCTTTACTTTCAGTGATAGAAGGAGGAGAGTCTGAAGTCTTTCCATATTTCTTTTAAAACTTATCGAGGTCTCTTCTTTCCTCTTTTCAAGATCTTAGGAATCTCAATTTCCAATGAAATTCTTCTCTTTTCTTCTTCATAAGTACCAAAGTATGGTGCTTTAGGATCAACAGGCTCATTCACAAGAGCCTCAATGATATCTTTTATCTCATCAATGTTAACCTCATATGCAAGAGGTTTCACCCATGCAACCCTAGGCTTGAGTGCCTAAATGTACTTTATCACAGTCAACTAGGAAACAAACATCATGTTTGTAGTCTTCTACCAATTTTTTAGGGATCCTATATCTATTATTCATCTTCTATCTAAAATCCTCAAAGTATGCATCCATGATGCTCTCAAAATTGGCTCCTAATTCTGCTATGAAATCATTTATCTGATAAACTATGGGTCTGTCCTTCTTCCAAACAACTATGCCTTTGGAAGGGAAAAACTTCTAAATGTAAAAGAATATGCAGACCAGAAGTGAACCAAACTTACATGGATTGGTGTTTGATGCCTGGATGCTTTCCATGTTCTTGCTGAATTGGATGAGCTACAACTCGACAAGGTCAAATGAAAGGTTGTTATTGACCACTTTGTATGCCAAGTCCATAGCCTCACATGGTATGTTGTTTGGCCGGCTAGAACTGTAGATTTTTTTTGCAATTACATGAATCCAAAACTTTAATTCTATGTCTGTAACTCCATTTAATCTCATTCCTCTTCCGTCCCACTCAGAAAGAGTCTTCTTTGATAGGTCATCCCGGGGTAGGGTTTTGGTATCTTTTGCCTTGTCAAGCATAGGATACCCTATAACACAATGTACCATTGTCTTGGTGATCTTCACCGGTTTCTCCAGCCATAGGTGCATTTTGTGAACATGGCTCAGAACAAACCTAATCCACTTAATTTGAAAATTTTGTGGCATATGCATGATATGAGTCAAACCCTTGACTTTGAGGTGTTTTTGTTCTGGCTTCAAATTCCCAACTTCACAAAGTTTCTCATATGCTTTATTCATTTCTAATGTACCTAGCTATTGAATGGTGCAGTGATAGAATGCTTGGATATCATTGATCAATAGTACCTTTAGAGGAATTAGGGAATGAGCTCCCATTGGATCTATCTCCTCTGCAATTTCTAGATGAAGCTTAAACTTTGGAGGTTCTCAGACATCATTCCTAACCAACATCTCAAATACTTTCTTGACCTTGTTGCTGGATGTAGATGCCATAATGCTCAAAGGTTTGATAAAAATTCGCAACTTAAAAACTTTCAAATACAAATTCACTCTGAATCAGTTAAGGCTCTGAATCACTCTGCAAATAGAAAACTTTGTAAACAATAACCTTTCCAATTCATCTTTTATAAGAGATTTTACCTTTGAGTTTTCATTAAATGCTCCGTAGATGGTAGAGCTAGCATAGCTCGGAATGAAGCTCGGCAAAAACTAACTTCTGCATCCTTGAAACCATATAACCTGACTTAACTTGGTTAAGCCTGTGTAACTCAGATGTAACTGAGATCCTAACTCAGTTAAAACTATAATGTGTCCTAGTGCATCAATATGCTGATTTGGACTTGCTAGCATGTTTGGAACTGATGTATGATGGCTTGTATGCACATTTCCAGTTGTCTCCTTGCATATTTATTCGGAGATGGTATATCCACCCAACTTACTGCTTTCGGTTCCATTTGATCCTTCATTGTTTTGATCTAAAATATCAAGAGATTTCCTTACCCACTGCTGACTCATCTGAGTTCTAATTTCTGAAACTTTTTCTTTGCCTTTCTCAAAACCAGTATCTACTTTTTCTTTGTTCATGCAATTCTTTTTTAGATGACCGAGTTGTTTACACACATAAAATCTCTTAGTAGGATTCATTTTTCTGAGGTGAGTCTTTTCACAGTTTGCACCAATATGCCCATATTCACCACAGTTACAACATCTTCTCCATGTGTTGTAATCCCAACCAAAAATTGCTTTAGCTAGTTGTTCATCAGGGTTCCATTTCTTAGTTCTGCACTCGGAAGATTTGTGACCTTGTTTGTTACAGTTTAAACATTTTCCTTCAAACTTAGGTTTCTCAGTGTAATGCCCTGCTAGGGAACCCAGGAGAACTAACCCTAAACATGACACTATGTTAACAGGATAATTTTTTTAAATGTTTACAAACAATAATGATAACAACGTGGAAGCAATACAATAAGAACATATATAACAACTCAACAACGGTTACAAACTCGAGGGTTCCTTAACGTAGAAATACTTAAGCAAAATAATCTACGAATAACAACTATAAAGAACTAACATAAAGGATACATCAACTGAATCCATAATATACATTTCATGTAATAAGACCACATCTACATCTGATACCCAAGGTATACAACCGAATCAACATCCACTACATAAGTCACAGGGTATGCAATAATACATAACAATACAATACATCCTTTGAAAGGATGTCAACCAATATACATATGGTACAAGTATACAAATCATGATACTGAACAAGTCTCCATAAGAATAAGAAGATGAAACTACGACAAGGATCATCCAAGCATGAAGCAGAACCATCAGATCTCAATGCTAATAAGAGTCACTACCACCCGACCGCTTGGAACCAAAGGTCCACTCCCACCATGCTGAGGAGATAGTAATAGGCTCACACACGGGTATACCACAAGAAAGCAATCAACAAAGGTATACAAGACCTCACAAAAGAATGCATAGGAAGATCCTAGAAGCTATCTAAATCATAAAAAGGAAATCTACACAATACCAGAGGTACCCGACACACGTAGGATAACCTAAGTTGTATATGGGGAAGTGTCATCACATAAGTCTACCCTTGAAGGTAACCCTAGTAGTCCCTCTTGGACCCTGGCGCCCAAGTGACTCTATGTGGCTTAGTAATCCTTTCGTGAAGACAAGGATCCCAAACTCTCCCATCCTAACATGTAATAAACTCAAGGCATGGGTAGAGGCTCAGTTATTCTATTAGTACATTTTAAAACCCCTTAATGTTTCATATTTTCACTTATTAAGTAACTTGTCAATGAGATGCTCTAGTAGATGCTTAGGGCCCTAGACCCATTGCAAGCCACTTCCCCTCTATACACTTAGTTAACCTACCTAGGCTCATAACCCAAACCATGAAGGTAATACATAAAACACAAATTGTTTCTTGCCCATACAGGATCACATTGTTTCACAATTAACCATGATGACTCAAAATACCCTCACAAGATCATAAAAGACAACTTCAGACAAACCAGATTGGATAGGGATAATCAAAATAGAATGGCATCATAAGAAATATGCATTGGAAACCACATAAGATACCATGAAAAAACCAAAACCCCAAAACCTATGGTTTTACATCCTGAAGGTCATCTAGTCCCAACAGATACCCAAAAACGATAACGCTCCATACAAGAAAAGAATACATAGTTCATCACTCATAAATACACCATGACATGAAAAACACATTTCAGAAAGAACTATACGAAAACTAATGATATCATAGCAATAAAAAATTTATATCCATGTTATGCAAATTCATTTATCTATTGAAAATTACTAACATATTATAATTAAATTTCCAAAGAAGACGCACATTAAAAGTCCCTATAGATCAATTTATAAAACCTATATATAAATTAATCTATTGAATAATTACTAAATTCAACTATAATTACAAGAATGTGAAAAATTTAAAAGTAAAATTATTAAATAAATATTAATATTAATTTCTTAATATTAATACCTATTAATGAAATTATTAATAAAGCCACAATAAAAAAAATTATAAAAGAAAAGCATACTAATATTAATAATATTTAAAATATTAAAAAAAAAATTAAATTAGATTAATAAGTAAAACTTTATTTTAAAAAAAAAATTAATTAAAAATTATTAAAAAAACAAATTTAAATTAATTTAAAACAACTTTAAAAAATACTTTAATTAATTTTTGTTAAAACATTTTTTTTAAAATAAAATTTCTAAAAAAATAGAATTTCTAAAAATAGAATTAGCAAAAACATAATTTCTTAATAAAGAATACTATTGTATGCAAATTTAAAAAAGAATAATTCTTTTAATTTACTTTAATAAAAGAAACATACAAATAAATATATCTTTCCTAAATAACATACAAATAGAAATATCATTTAAAAATGTTTATTCTTTAAAAAAAATTATTTAATTAATTTTCACAATAAAAGAAAGAACATGGAATTATATAAATTAAATTATTTTTTTTTTAAAAAAGCTGAACAATTTTATTTAAATATTATATTTTTAATACAAAATCTTTAGAATCTAAATATAAATATTTTTATCTTTATTTTTTATATTGAAAACAAATCATTCAACACATTAATAATTTAAATATGAATATAATTTTAATAAAGAGATTTTCTAACAAGATAGAACATGCAATCTCATTTATTAACTAATTTGATTTATATGCAAAATCAATCCCCTTTATGTCTTTCATGCAATATTAATTTTAAGATATATTTTCCTACCAAATCCCTCACATGCAATTTTTCCCCATATTTCAAACCATCTCAAAAATTCTAACTAGGAAAACAATACTATCTTTGATGAAAACTAACACTCTAATGCACAGAACAAAAATTTGATACACAAACATGAAGGTGAAACCACATAAATGATTCAATAACCTACTTCTTAAATTTAAGCAATTTAAACACACAATATCAAACAAGGAAGTTTCATACACAGGACCCCAGCAATCCAGATGCATAGAAGACAGGGATCTGGAAGGCTGGAATTAACAAGTCTCAAAATCCTACCTTAGTAACTGATTTGAAGGTTCAACACAAATCCTAAAGTAAGCATAATTCCAAAATACTCCTAACCTTTCAAAAAATGTGTTAACCACCTAAATTCTCCTTCCACCTAATTCCACTTGCCTCCAAATGGCTTTCAATTCAGATATATAGAAAACCGGGTAGTTAGGTTTTCCAAAAAAAAGCAACCCTAATGAAATATTAATTATTAATTAAAAGAAATACATTAATTTTAATTTCTCTTAAAACAATGCATAATTTAATTTTTTTTAAATAAAAAAACAAAGTCATAAATCAAAAAGGAAGAGAATATTTTAATTAAATTAAAACAATTAATCATGCAAATTAAAGCAATATTTAATAATTCAATTTGCATAATTAATTTCAATTATTAGATTTAATATTTATTAAATCTTAATTATTAAATTAAGACTTAATAATTAAATCAATTAATTAAATTTTAATTATTAAATAACCATATATTTAATATTTTAACCTTATTAAAGGTGTAATTATTAACATTAATAATTAGCATAAATTAATTATCAAACACACAAGCCAAAAGAATCATAAATCCAACTGAAAACCATCTAAACAAAAAGATAACTAAAACATAAACAACCAACACACACAAAAAGGTTAAAGAATCAACGCTACTTTGATAGATTCAGATAGGATAGTCAGTGAGATTCTTGTCCATTTCTAGGACAAAGTAATGGTTTAGGGTAGGGATTTAGGCTTGAATATTATCTCTCCTCTCTTACCATTGAGATATTGCGATAGAGCATGCTCACTCCTGTCAATTCAGGGAAGACGTAGCCCGGTACCTACAAACCTGTCATCACAAAGATGAACATACCTGCATATAATATAAAAAACAATGGTTGAGACTAGTTTATCGTGTGGATTCTTTGCAAGTAGGTCTTCAATGGTTGTATCTACTTCTTCAAAACTTCTTTCTTTGCATAAGTCTTTAATTCTTTCTTCTCTCTAACTTTTATCATTCATATGCACTGCTAAATCTTTTCTTCTTTTTCAGGGAATGAGAGAGCCACTCCTTGAGTTTTCTGATTTGATCCACGACCACTTGTAGGTCTAGATTTTCATTTTCAATGGCTTTCTCCAGTCTATATATTTACATTTCCTCTAATCTTTTCTCAAGCTGTTAAACTTATGATAAGAGAACCCTTAGCTCTGATAGCAATTGTTGGAAATATGTTGAGGCTAGGTGACTGAGAGGGGGGGGGGGGGGGGGAANGGGGTGAATCAAGAACCAATAAAACTTAATCTCGTCAATCCTTTATTAGATTATCTATTCTGATTGCATGCATGAAACAAAAAAAATAATAAACATCCACAACACTTGACACAATATTTGGTTACCTAGAAACCTTCCAAATAGAAAGTAAAACTAGGGTGGGGATGGTACCCACAAGATTTATTACTGTAGTATAAATTTAGCCTATTAAAGCATACAATTGACCACTTCTGATGGCCTTCCTTATTAGAAGTAATAAGGACTATTAGGTCCACCTTGTGAAAGGATTTAGTACAATACAATTAAGTATGCAACTTTGTTAGGATATTTGTAAAGGACTGTGAAGTCCACCTTGTTAGAGGATTTTTCTGATGCACCTATTAGGATGAACCAGTAGATGATCTTCTATACATCTCTGATTTTCTGAATAAGATCCAATGATATAATACTAATCACCTGAATGTGATAGATGAGTCTCTGTTGTTCCTTATACTGATGTATCCTTCTCAATCAGTCTTCCACTTCATATTCGCATATACACTTATTTCACACATATTTGGATAAACAAAATACCTTACATATATATCTTATCCAAATCAAATACATTTTTAAGTCGGCTTCAATGATATATAATAATATCAAATAATATAAACTAAGTCAACCCAATACTGTTACTTGGGTCCAGTAGTCCACTCGGGTGATATACTGGCACTCGGGCAATATGATGTCACTTGGGCAACATAGTAAACTCTGGCACTTGGACTACACTATGTACTCAGGTCATCTTGATCACTCAGGTAATACTGATTACCACTGTCTGCTTAGTTGAAATTGCCACTGCTCGGGTTACATTGTAACTGCTTGGGTTGCACTCCAAGATGTTGGCTTGGTCAACTCTGTGATGACTAAGTGTTTTGGCACTAATTTACAACATGTCTTGAGATAAGGTCATCAAATCCAACATGCCACATGATCTCCAAAGAACTCAGTTCCAACGTACATAATCAACATATTACACATACATAACTAAGACCAAAATATACAAGGGATATGCATCCAAATAGGATCGATCCAATCAACCATATGTTGCACGCAACATAAAAACTCACTAAAACATTTTAGTGACAACCTCAACCGAAACATATAGACAATTAGAGCCCATCAACTGATACACAAACGATACGCCAAAGACAGTCAGTTCCAAAGCAACTGATACACCAAGATGTTGGAATTAATATATGTTGGCATCAATAACAACAACATATATCACATCAACCTCACATTCTAACAATCTCCCCCTTTGTCATTGATGGCAACATTCGTCAATAACAAAGAATAGAAACTTCAACCTTTCTCCAACTTTCTCCCCCTTTGATAGCAATGACAAAGGGCACAATAATCTCCCCTTGCTAACATACTATGCTCCTTGATCATATTCCATAGTAATCATCTCTCTCCCTCCCCTTGATCGTACTTTATTGTCTCCTTGAATATATAAGCAATGCATTATATATAATGTATTATATATTTGTAATGCATTATGTATAATGCATTAGATATGTAATAAATTATGTGTATGAAGCTTTATGTAACAGATATCAGATATGAATTTCATATTGGATACCTTTCAACAATGACACCAATGGTTAAAAAAGCGCCATGGTGAAATTTTGAGCCCATGTCTTGGTATCGAATATCAAGTATAAGATATCGAATACTAATCAAATATTGAACACCTATCTGACATCTGATATTTAATATCAAAAAATTTGGCAGTGAACCATTTTTCTCATTCCAATGGTCCCTACATTCATTTTACAAGGGATAATCATAGGTTTTTAGACAATAATAGACAAAATAAAACTATTTTGAACATC
This sequence comes from Thuja plicata, assembly GCA_018584345.1. Taxonomy (NCBI): domain Eukaryota; kingdom Viridiplantae; phylum Streptophyta; class Pinopsida; order Cupressales; family Cupressaceae; genus Thuja; species Thuja plicata. The sequence continues at coordinate 1,564,072 of MU227301.1, forward strand.
TTTTTCACAAATAATTCATTGGCAATCATTTCTATCATCTTTGTGGAGTTATAATAGGGAGAAGTAGTTGTTGAAAGAATAAACAAAAGAGAAAGGTAACAAAAGACAAAATTGAATTATATAGACAAAGATAAATTCATAGGAAGAGTAGACAAGGTATGTTAAATATTAGTGTTACCCACTTTTCACTATAGCTCAATTAGGTAGAGCTCTTTTGTTTTTAAATTGAAAGAAGAAAAGAGTATAATTTAACCTATCCTAATTTTATATAAGTGCATGAACACCCTCAAATCACTACTCCAACTAATAAAATATCCTCTTGGGACGTACAAGCATGAACCCCCCCTCCCCCTCAAAAAAAAAAAAAAAAAACCGGGGGGGGGGGGGGG
>MU227301.1:1565013-1608053 GCA_018584345.1 Thuja plicata
GGGGGTGAATCAAGTTTTAGCTAATTATTCAAATTTAGCAACTTAAACCTAAATCAAATATACATCCAATGAAGCTTAACACAAGAACACATAAAACTTGATATGATTACGAGGAAGCCTTGATTAGAGGAAAAACCCTCGTGGGAATTAGTACCCACAAATATTTTGTACTAGTTTCTTATGATCCTTGTTAGAAGATCCTTAACCCTGTTAGGATTTGTCTTTACAATGCATGAAGTACAATGACCTTGTTAAGGGCCGGACCCTGTTAGGAGTCTTTTACAATAACCCAGTTAGGGGTGGGGACTCACTATCCAAGAGCTCACTTCTCAAGAGAAAGAAGGCTACAACCTCCTGAGAATAGATATGCACTATATCTAAGAATGAACTGTTGTATGTGACACATATGTCTGATCAGTTCCAGTTATGTGCTTATGCTCTTAACTTCTTTAAGTGCTCTATCTCATATTGATATATTCATATTGCTCTGCTATACATCTTCTCTGACTTATTCGACAACACTTCAAATGTATCTTTGCATTACATATATATATATATATATATATATATATATATATATATATATATATATATATATCTTTACGCCTGAATAGACGCGACTACAAACAAGACCTTAGTCGGCCCAAAAACATGATACACAATGCTTCCAAACAAATTGGCTTAAGCGTGTTTACAACAATTTTTAATACATGATTACAAACTTAATACAATAGGTGCTTAGCCTTTACATAACAAAATATTACACGCTAATCAAAATGATGAAGTCGGCTTCATACTCTGTATTCTAGACTGCTGGTGAACTTGTTCTTTCTGTAACTTGTCCGTACTGCTATTCCATACCATGTGTGTATAGGGTAAGCATAATAACATACAATAGAGCTTAATTTTGAACACGCATATCCTGATGTGGTCGTACGCACGTGCGTTGATGCCCTGATCGACTGCAAGTCATTGTTCTTTTCTGTCTTCTACAGTTAGTCAATTTTCACTTCATAGTTAACTATCAAAAACTTCATATGACTTTGTTGCCACAATGACAACACAAAATAAGCCATATATTCCCTGGGATTCAACTTTCCAACAATCTCCCCCTTTGTCATTAATGGAAACAAAGGGATGTGGTCAAGTTACTCAAAATTGACTAACACAAAAAATGTATATCATTATACTTTATAATATATACTACTCCCCATTATAATATAACTCCACTAGAATAAAGTAGTGCCTCCACTTCCTCAGTGCTTGGACTAGATCATACATCTCTAGGTCATAAGAAGAGTACTTCTTCTTGGCTTCACTTAGTTTTTCAGAGTGGAAATCCACTTGTCTTCCCTCTTGGCTCAAGACAACACCAGTAGCTACATTTCTAGCATCACATTCCACTATGAATAACTTCTCAAAGCTTGGAAAAATCAGGATTGGTTGAGTAGCAATCTTCTTCTTCAATAATTCAAATCCATGGTTAGCTTTTTCATCCCACCTTTGATAGTATCTAGCATAGGAGCACAAATTGCACTGAATTGCTTTATGAACTTCCTATAATACTGTGTTAAGCCATGAAAAATTCTTACCTTAGTTGTTGTTCTTGGATTATGCCAATTGAGAATGGCTTCCACTTTGCTTGGATTTATCTTTAGATTGCCTTGAGATATCACAAACCCAAGGTACACTAGCTCTTGTTTCATGAGTTCACATTTCTCAAAGTTGATCGTCAACTTTTCCTTATGTAGATTCTTGAAAACTATTTGCAAATGTCTAAGATGTTCTTTTTTGGTCTTACTATAGATGAGTATATCCTCCAAGTATACTACCAAAAATTTCCCTATGTAGTATTTTAGGACTTCATTCATGAGTCTCACAAATGTAGATGGTGCATTGGATAACCCAAGTGGCATTACAAGCCACTCATAGAGTCCTTCTGTGGTCTTGAAGGTTGTCTTCCATTCATCCCTTTCATTAACTCTGATTTGGTGGTATCCACTCTTCAAGTCAATCTTTGTGAAAAACTTGGCTTTTCCTAGATAGTCCATTAGGTCTTCTATCCTAGGGATGGGGAACCTATACATAATGGTTATCCTATTTATTTCTCTTGAGTCAATACATATCTTGCAATTTCCTCCCTTTTTGGGTTCTAAGACAATGGGTACAACATAAGGACTAATGCTTTTCCTAATGAGACCTTGGCTTAAGAGCTCTTTGATTTTCTTATCTATTTCCTCATTTTGTTGAGGAGTCATTTTATAGGCTACCTTATTAGGAAGGGTAGCTCCTAGGATAAATTCTATTTGGTAGCTTATATTTCTCTTAGGGGGTAAGGTTGATGGTTGTCCATCACTGAAAATGCCTTCATACCTCTACAACATCTCCTGCACTTCCTTTGGCAATTCTATCTTCTTGACTGCCTTGTCTGTACTTTCTTATTTTGGCTTCAGTACAAGTGAAAACCCAACTCCCTCTCCTTCTTTTAAGGTTTCTAAGAACTCTTTCTAACTGATCATAAGGATATTAGGGTCTAATGACTTCATCTCTCCATCTTCTAGTAGTGACTATATTTTAAAAGTCACATTGTCCTTTTTGAAAGAATAAGAATTATTTTCTCATGCATGGCCTGAATGTCAAATTTCCATGGCCTACCAAGGAGTAATTTACATGCATCCATAGGTAGGACATCACACAACACCTTGTCCTTGTATCTCCCAATGGAGAAATCCACCCAAGCTTTCTCATTGACAAGAAGATGTTGTCCTTTGTTCAACCAAGTAACTTTATATGGATTGGTGTAGGGTATTCTTTTCATCTTCAAATTTCTGACTGCTTCCTCTAACACTATGTTGTCAGTAGACCCTGATTCTATGATGACTCTACAAATGTTACCCATCATATTGCATTTCACTCTAAACAATGATCTCCTTTGACGAGGATCCTCTTTCACTAGCTCCTTAATCAGAGTTCTCATCATTAAGTTCTCACCTTCCTCTGACTCTAGGGGTACCTTAGGGTGTTTACCACCACCACTAGTCTCCTCTTGAACATAATTTACCATTTTTTCACTTATGTTTGTTATTTTTTATGCTGTGATAGCTGAACAACAACCTTTTCACCCTTTGATGGATTTTACAGGGTAGCCAACTCCCGGTATTCAACCAAGACTAAAAAGGACCAATTAAAAAGGATGAGGATCTATACTTTTATGCATTAGGTTCTGCAAAACCAAGGGGGGGACACCCTTCAACACCCTCAAATATTCAGTAAGGCATAAATCAGTAGAGATCTCATAGTGGCTTAAACACAACCAGTAGTGGCTTAAACACAACCAGGAGATACTAGGTGATCGGATAATCACCCATTGAACATCGACCTTGAAGTGGAGCATGAGATTAGCACAACACCACAAACTACATAAAACCTTCAGATATATTAGAGTTTATGTTGAAATTATAGAATATAACCAAGATTGAACTGAAATGCATAGGTACAAAAGATACTAATCACCAGCCAGTTCTTTATCCATGGGCAATATCCTTTAACCAAATTCAGAAATGCAGTAATAAACTATTGTCAATGATTTTAAGCCATAAATACAATCAGTCCAAATCATTACTACTTATAGAAATCCTCTTGTAGATAACCAAATGAAACTATGTCATATCCACAACATTATTTAATCTGGTCCTGGATCAAAACTGGAGAATGATAACACATACATAGGTAAAGCCTATGCAGAGAATTAGAAAATTCAGACTTCACAAGAATCACACCAAGGAGAGATATGAATCTTGAACTTCTATATTAAGCATGAAAAATCACACTACTGCACACAAATTTGCAATCAGACAAAGGCCTGTTTAATAAGCTGCAAAAGACCAATGAAATTCTATTCTACCTTAAGAAAAACTAGTATAATCAAGAAGCTATATCCCTAATCTGGAACCAACTAAAAATGGAAGCTCTTGGAGTTAAGCACAACTTGAAACTCACTGTGGAGGCCAAGAATTTGGAACCCTGAACAATGGAAAGAAACATGAATATGTAGGGAAAGAAAATCACCAAACTACTCCTCCCACAAACACTTGTCCTCTTTCCAAAATATTGAGAAATACTACCTAGCCTCAACTCCTAAAGTTTGATTTGATTTGCAAAAATATCACCTTTTAAATTAGAAATATCTTCTCCCTTTCACTAATGATCTGATTTATTTTCTATTTTCTAGGAAAATACTTTGATTCTGCATCAAAATAGAGTGCAAAAACACAATCCTTGTTTTGATAACTTTACGACAGTATATGATACTTGATACTTCTGATAAAATTTCCCCCCTAAAACATTCAATAAACTCTTCTTCCCGTTCATATTTTCAACAGTTTGAAATATTTGAATTTATATGCTTTTTCAATAGTTGGACTATTGAAATGAGATGATATTTAATTTTAATATTTGCATATTTGACCATATTTTAACTCATTCTGCCAAGTGTCAATCAAACTCAATGGCTTATAGGTTAGATGTTGAGCATCTTCCTTTTAAGCCATTAATTCCACCATTAGATAAATTCAATTTAATTTGCATATTAATACCTTTTCTGTGTAGATTGTGCCATGTGGAAATCAACTATTGGCTCGATGTGTCCACCTGGGTGCCTCCATCACCTGCCTTGTAACTTGTCTTGCCATGTGTCAAGCTTTGATTGGCTATCTTAGCACTACACCGGATCCCACCACTTGGGACCTCCTAATTGGCTTTGTGTGACCACTTGGTGCCATGTGTCAATCTCTAATTGGTTGCCTCTGCACTGCACTGGATTGCGCCATGTGTCTACCCTGCAATATGTCACTTAGACTTCATGGCTTATTGGGTAGATCTCAAGCATCTTCCCATTAAGCCTTTCAGTCAACCGTTAATCCTGGTTGCCTCAATATTTGCATCCAACTTGGAAGCCTATCTGATGTGCTACAACATCATCGCCACCTTGTCGCCTCGCTGTCTCCCTGGCTATCACCTCTGCCACATATCGGCGTGACTTAATCTCTTATAGTTAAGATCCCTGCATCTTCCTCCCTAATCTATTAAGCTAACTGTTGATCTTCTCTCACTTGAGTAAACATGCACAACCAGTAGTCTTTTACGCCATGTCATCTACCACATCACCTCTGCGAGGTCCATAAAAATTGGTTGTTTTATCCTCCGTCGTTGCACAAAATTTTCGAGGCACCTCTTGAGCTCACAAGCATGCATAGCCTCCACTTTGTTCTTCAAATTACCTTGTGTGCGTTCTTTATTTTAAACATCTATCTTTTCCTTTTCACAGTGAATGTGAGACTAAATCCTATAAGTTTTTAAAGCCTTTTCCTTTTCACAGTGAATGTGGGACTAAATCCTGTAATTTTTTAAAGCCTTTTCTGCTTTTTGTATCAACATCTATAGGGCCCACTGCACACTAAGTCCTCCAGCCTACAGTCTCCAAGAGCCCCTTGTCTTTACTTCATATTACAATAGAAGTTCTCGCATATAAAAAGACCATAATATCTCATACCCCACTAATGTGGGACAAATGGTTTTAAACTTTCCCTCTGAAACAACCCGTGTAGCCTGTTCCACTGGCATTTTGAACACAATTTATAAGCATTGTCCAGGCTTCTACATTATTGGCATGGCATCATACTTGTAGAGGTTGTGGACCTAGATTTACACCTACCAAACATCACGCAAGATGCCTCTACTTCATAGTATTACGTAGCAATTTGAAACTTCACACCTGCCAAATTCATTTGCAATGTGTTTGGATATTTTTAATAATCTCTTCATTAATGCTCATTTCAATGGCCTCTCCAAATATGCTAGCTAATAGTTTTACCCTTTCCAATTGGAATGCCTATGTTTTTGTTTTTTGAAAGTACCTCTTTGGCATTCTGCGCTGACTATTACTTGTTTCTACCCTGCCAATTTGCATTTGGCTTTAGCCCCTTTTGAAATCTTAATTCCATTATAAACTTGCGTAGTCATTTCAATTGTTTCGAATGTTTCCTCAGCGCAGACATGCTGGCAAAGGGTGTTGCAATGTTTTTTTATGTTTTAAAACCTCCATATTATGCTCAACATCTTATCTCTCCATTATGCCCTACGCAGTCTTTGTCAATTGCATTATGTTTGAAAGTTTCTAAACTCCTTCATTTCATCAATGGTCTTTTACTGTGTTACTGCTCCTTCTTGGATGATTGTGTAGGAGTTTCTCCTTCTTATGCATTACGCAACCCTCAAGCACTTTGCATTTGTAATTAAAATTTAAAAACATCTTTTGTCTTTATGTGCATTTACCATGAGCCTTTGCTGCTAAAGTTTTATTTAAAACAAAACAAACACCACCTGCGAAGCCCCTCTAAGCTTCTCACTTTTTTTTCATGCTAGCACTGATTTTATGGGAGGTTATGCACCGCCATGTCTTTTGCAAAGGTTTTTAGAACACTATCGCATTAGCACTTTCTATGAAATTTTTAATTGCCTTGCAAAGACCCTATTGTTTGTGGCAAGGAAATGCTTGAAAATCTATGTTGTTTTGTGCAAACTTATGACATAAGCATTACCTTGAACACTTTAAAACACATGTTTCCTCGACATTCTATCAAGTGCGCAGACCTCCAAAAGCACTTGCCCTTGCATTTTCTTAGAAGTTTCAATGTATTTTGTACCCATGTGCTGCCTCCTTTGGAGGAAGTTTTGATTAATTTGGTTTTAAACATGGACTCTTCCCTCTATAACCTGCGCTGATCTTTTAAACACCATTCAGTTTGTGTATCTCCTGCATCCATTTCAAAGTTCAACACAGCTCCTCCTCTATTTATAACAACACCTCCTTTGGCATTTCATGGGCTTTGAATGGTATTAAACAAACAATTAACATCCCTTGTTTATGGCTCCACATTTTTCTATGCCAGTTTCTCCTTCAATCAGCGGTCGCCGCTTCCTTATTGATTCTAAATGCTTTGCAAAAACTTCACTCCCTTCAGAAAACTTGCAAAAATGCTTGTTTTGTTATTATTATTGTCTTTACTAGTTGTATTCATGCTTTCAACACATCCATTCTTCGAGTGGAAGCTTGCAAAAGACTCATGATTTTCCAATTTGTGCCAGTCACAAACTATCAATTACCATTAAAACTTGTGCCGAGAACTATGAAAGAATGGTGTGCTTCCAAAACTTCAAACTATGCTCAAAGAGAAGTAGGCCTCTAAAAGTCTCAGTGGGTACTCATATAACGACAAATTCACCTTTCCACAGTGCTATTTATGTGTATAGAGATAAATTTCACACCTCTGCAAACTGATTTCATTAATGGCAACTGGCCTCTGGAACTAGCCTTAAAAAATAACGAAATCAAGTAACCGGAACGTGGCGATGGGGACAAACATTCGATGGTTGACATTCTCCCATATTGAAAAGTGACATCTGAATAAACCAAATAGGTCAAAATATTTTAATCATCCAAGTTGCCTCTTCGGAAAAATTCTGCAAATTACCCTGTCAAAAACAATGAAATTCATCTGGTTCCAACTTTGAAAACATGTCAAGCAACCCGCTGAAGACCCCGGCTTCTGGATATTTGAAATATGTGATATGGAGAGCATGAATCTGGAAAGAAGGCTCTTGATAATCATCCAAACACATTTGGCAGACCCTTGAAGATAGCCATTTCGAATTACAAAACAAGGAGACATGAGAAATACTGATTTCTGCAAATGAAAAGAATCTGGAAAAGTGTGCATACAAAACCCTCAGGACCTGAAACCTTGAAAACTTGAAGTAAAATTGGTCTACAATGTAGGGGTACAATTTTATTGATATTACTAATCATAGTATTGAAGATATAACATCACGTACAGGGCCTCCAACTAAAATTTGCAACTGATCTGCATTAAACTATTAGAAACTACAAATGGAATCAGATTGACAAACTGCCCAAACGGATTCATTATGGAATAAGAATCATCATGGAAACACATTTCCATGATTAAAATATAGGGTAAAATTCAATTTTCCATTCCATTCAACCGGGTGCAAGTTGTGAAACCTCAAAGTTAACAACATAATTCTGCACTTTCATATTCTGAGAATCAACATTAATTGCAAACAAAATAGTTTGGGAAAACTTATCAAATGAACTCATGGGAATATTCAAATGGAAACGAAGCTTCCCTCTCATGCCTACAACACCTCAGGACCACCCTTATATCATGAAACTTTATTCGGCCAAAGATGCAAGCATGCCAAGTAGGTCATTTACTATAAAGACAATGTGCAAAATGTAGATTTGAGGCAAACACCTTTAAACAACTGTCTCAAAAATATATCAAATCTGATTTCTGAAATTTGTAGCCCATTACATCTACCCCATGATATGTTTTTCACATGTTCCCCAATCAGTATCTCATTAAAATCACTGGGTCATATTTTACTTGCATTTTGATTAGGCATCTTCGAAAAGTTTTCAGGGGTACTCACCTTGCCTTAGAGAAAATTTTAAATTGGTGACTCCAAATTTGTGCCAAATTTGAGAGTACCAACAGTGGCTCTGTTTGGGGATGCGTGCCCCTTGTGGGTACATAGAGAATTTTGAATCTCTTGGGTTGAACAGACCACTCAAAAATTAGACTTCCTTTTAACTTTCCAAAATCGGTTCCTTATTGAAAACACCAAACACCTAACACATCTGAAAGCAAAGTGTCTACACAACTTATACAATATTTACAAAAGGCCAACAACCACCAAACTGAAATCACCACTTACCCCTATTAAAAACTTGATTCTCATTTCCATGGATTAGAGGTAAGCTAAAATTACCATTTTCATATGCCTGATTAATCATTCTGTAACTTCTTATCAACATATCATAGTAAATATAATCAGCACCATCATTATCCCTGAATACTTGGAACTCAAAAAAATACTGCAAATGTTCATTATCTTGTGACATAAACACATCACACCATTGACCACCACTGACAAGACAAAAAGGACAACATTCAAGCTCCTTTTCATGGCTGGAAACAAACTCATCATGAACACTAGTTTGCACCAAAACATGATCTTCATTTAAAACAGGGATTTGCAAACTAGGATTGAACACTTTCAAACAAAAATCTGATTGCATAAAATTGGAGATAGCTTGCAGATCAGAGCCTTTACAAGCATCATCTAAATCTGAAAATGTATCATCACATAATAATTCATTTTCCATTTGTAAATCTGAAAACACACATGTAGATTTTTCACTCTTCTCAAGGGAATAATCAATATTCTGATGTATGCAAGAATCATCCATGCAAAACTCATCAAAATATTAATATTTTCCAGCATATGAGTCATCATACTCATTATATTTGACATAATCAATTTTTTCACAATCACATGCATTTCCATCTTGCACTTTGTTTGCCTCGGAAGTAGAAAAAAAGAAATCAGCATAAGTTTCACACATTGCATCCATTTGCATATTTTCATTATAAAAACATATACCAAACGAGCATTGAAAAGTAGGGTCTACATTTGATGCATACCTCTGAAAATCAGTAGCCAGTAGTTCTGAAATTGTTTCACTGCTATTTGAACATTGAACCTCATTTTCATTTCTTTCAACTTCTTCTTTACTGCTGCAAATACCTTCGCCATTGGGAAAGAGGATTGAATTTTCTTGGCTCTTTCCTTTTGGTGCAAAGGAATCATCCCAACCACTCTCATTCACATGATAACCACTCTCTTGCTAATCACAAGACTCTTCACCAAAATGAGAACATAGGTCTTCCCTGTCATGCTGATAATAAAACAAATCTTCAAATCCAATGGAAACATCCGCAATTAGATTTTCATATTTGACATATTGATATTCATCTTCTTCACTATCAACATCATAGTCAGCATTTCCTGCACAGCTAGATTCAACATCATTAATAATTTCAAATTTACATTCTTCAAACTCACTTATCTATTTCTTAACCAGTTCAATGCCTTCCTCTCTACATGATGCAGACCAATTTACTGACTTAGGCATACAAAGTTCTAAGAAAAAATGAAAATATGGAGACTCTTGAAGTTCAATCCCTTTTGGAAGCTTATCATATGCATTGGAAAACTTTTCATAAAATACATGTATGGATTCTTCACTTATCTCTCCTACATGTCTTTTCAAAAACAAGATGGCTTGGGCTTGTATTCTTTGATTAAATAATGCAATATTCTTTTGGATTTCTTCAAGATTTTCTGAACAAATTTCAGATATAGGCAACAAATGTTGATCCATTGACAAGAGACAGTCCATTTGCACTACTTATTTACAATACATCTTTTCATTCACAAAGACTTCTATCCCACTTATGCAATCATTTTTTTCACATAACATACTCCTGATTTTAATGATTGAAATTTGTACCAAGAAGCATGAGAAACCTCTAAAAATCACTTTCCTTTTCTTCAATGACTTCTTCACCTAATAAGAAAACTATTCATAATTATTCTCATGGAAAAATTTTACCATGAAGAGAAAAATACCTGGCACATATTGTAGTGGCTACAAGATGCTAGATCTGAAATCACCTTCACACCTTCCACTAAATCTTTTGTAGAGTTGCCACCTCCTTTTGGAGGATAGAGAACTTGAAACTGATGAGATGTAATCCCAACTCAAATTCTCTCATATTTGCATTTAAACTTTCTGATTCTCATGATGGGGCCGAGGAGCATTGCATGTTCATTGATTTCTTCATTGGTGTCCATTCATTGAAAGATTTAGAAGCTCACCCTACTTTCCTTTGGGATGCTGCTTAACCTCAAGATATTGTGATTGTCTTCATCATCTTGCAGATATTTTTAAATAAATCTTCATTCAACACTGCTACAGAGATTGGAGTCACCACGCAATACAAATTGGGAAATATTATGACAGGTTGAACGGACAAACCCTTTGCAAAACACCTTTACAAAACAAAACTAACTCCTCACAAGACATGAAATCTTGGACACAAATATCTCAGACACAAAACAATATCCTTCAAACCCCATGACATGACAATAACTTTTCAACTCTATGCAAATCTGGATAGACTTAACTGGACTGAAAATTAAGAAGGCAAGGAGCCAAGCTCAATTGAAACCTTATTAATTATGAAATTTATACTTATTCCCTAGTAGAGTCACCTTTTTTTGGTTCCTTTTTACGTTGTTATTAGTGAACAACAACCTTTTCACCCTTTGATGGATTTTAAAGAGTAGCCAACTCTCGGTATTCAACCAAGACTAAAAAGGACCAATTAACAAGGATGTGGATCCATCCTTCTACGCTTAAGGTTCTGCAAAACCAAGGGGAGGAAACCCTAAAACACCCACAAATATTCAGTAAGGCGTAAATTAGCAGAGATCTCACAATGGATTTGACACAACCGTGAGATACTAGGTGATTGACTAATCACCCATTGAACATCAACCTTGAAGTGGAGCATGAGATTAGTATAACACCGCAAAGCACATAAAACCTTCAGATATGTCAAAGTTTATGTTTAAACTGAAAAATATAACCAATATTGAACTAAAAATGCATAGGTACAGAAGATACTAATCACCAGCCAGTGCTTTATCCATGGGCAATGTCCTTTAACCAAATTCAGAAATACAGTAATCAACTATTGTCAATGATTTTAAGCCATAAATACAATAAGTCCAAATCACTACTACTTATAGAAATTCTCTTGTAGACAACTGAATGAAACTATGTCACATTCATAACATTATTTAATATGATCCTAGATCAGAAATGGAGAATGATAACACATTCATAGGTAAACCCTATGCAGAGAATTAGAAAATTCAGACTTCACAAGACTGATAACAAGGAGAGATATGAATCTTGAACTTCTGTATTAAGTATGCAAAATCACACTACTTCACACAAATTTGCAATTAGACAAATGTTTTTTCAATAAGCTGCAAAAGACAAATGAAATTCTATTCTCCCTTAAGCAAAACTAGTACAATCAACAAGCTATATCCCTAATCTGGAACCAACTAAAACTGGAAGTTCCTAGAGTTAAGTACAACTTGAAACTAACTGTGGAGGCCAAGAATCTGGAACCCTATACAATGGAAAGAAAACTAAATATGTAGCCAATGAAAATCACAAGACTTCTCCTCCCACAAACACCTATCCTCTTCCCAAAATATCTCAAAACTACTAGCCTCAACTACTTAAAATCTGATTTTATTTGCCGAAATATCTCCTTTGAAATCATAAATATCTTCTCCCTTTCACTAACGATCTGATTTATTTTCTATTTTCTGGGAAAATACTTCAATTATGCATCAAAATATATTACAAAAACACAATCCTTGTTTCGATACCTTTCGGACGGTATATGATACTTGATACTTCTGATAAAATTTGCCCCCTAAATCATTCAATAAACTCTTCTTCCCATGCATATTTTCAATAGTTTGAAATATTTGAATTTATATGCTTTTTCAATAGTTGGACTATTGAAATGAGATGAAATTTAATTTTAATATTTGCATATTTGCCCAAATTTTATCTCATTCTACCAAGTGTCAATCAAACTTAAGGGCTTATAGGTTAGATGTTGAACATCTTCCTTTTAAGCCATTAAGTCCACCATTGAATTTCTTTAAAATTGCATGTCTTTTAACCCTTTATTTTTTGAGATAAATTCAATTTAATTTGAATATTAATACCTTTTCTCTGGAGATTATGCCACGTGGAAATCACCTATTGGCTATGTGTGTCAACCTGGGTGCATGCATCACCTGCCCTATAACCTGTCATGCCATGTGTCAATCTCTGATTGGCTATCTTAGCATTACACCGGACCTTTCCACTTGGCACCTCCTGATTGGCTTTGTGTGACCATTTGGCGCCATGTGTCAAATCTCTAATTGGTTACCTCTGCACTGCACTGGATTACACCATGTGGCTACCCTGCCACATGTCACTTAGACTTAATGGCTTAATGGGTAGATCTCATGCATCTTCCCATTAATCCTTTAAGTCAAATTTTGATTTGCACCCAACTTAGAAGCCTATTTTACACACTACCACGTCATCGCCAACTTGTCACCTCATTGTTTTCTCAGCTGTCACCACCGCCACATGTCAGAAAGACTTAATGGCTTATACTTAATATCCCTGCATCTTCCTCCCTAAGTCATTATACTTAAGATCCCTGTATCTTCCTCCCTAAGCCATTAAGCGAATCATTGAAGATCCCTCCCTAAGGCATTAAGCCAACCATTGATCTTCACTCACCTTGGTAAATGTGGACAACCTGCAGTCTTTTATGCCATGTCATATTCCACATCACCTCTACGGGGTCCATCAAAATTGGTTGTTTTGTCGTCCATCATTGCACATGATTAGGCACCTCATGAGCTCATGCACATGCATAACCTCTACTTTGTTCTTAAAATTACCTTGTGTGTGTTCTTTCTTTTAAACATCTATCTTTGCCTTTTCACAACGAATGTGGGACTAAATCCTGTGAGTTTTTAAAGCCTTTTTTACTTTTTGTATCAAAATTTATGGGGCCCGCCATGCATAATTCCTCCATCCCATAGTCTCCAAGATCCCCTTGGCTTTACTTCATATTATAATAGAAGTGCTCACATATAAAAAGACTACAACATCTCATACCCCACCAATGTGGGACAAACAGTTTTAAACTTTCCCTCTGAAACAACCTGCACAATCTTTTCTACTTGCATTTTGAACACAATTTATATATTTTGTCTAGGCTTCTACATTATTGGTGTGGAATCTACATCATACTGGTAGAGGTTGTGGACTTGGCTTTACACCTACCAAACATCACACACATTTCCTCTACTTGATAATGTTACACATCAATTTGAAACTTCACACCTGCCAAATTCATTTGCAATGTATTTGGATATTTTTAATAATCTCTACCTTAATGCTCATTTCACTGGCCTCTCCAAATATGCCAGCTAATGGTTTTACCCTTTCCAATTAGAATTCTTAAGTTTTTGTTTTTTGAAAGCACCTCTTTGGCATTCAGCGCTGACTATTACTTGTTTCTACCTTGCCAATTTGCATTTGGCTTGAGCCCCTTTTGAAATCTTATTCCATTATAAACTTGCAAAGTCATTGCAATTGTTTGGAATGTTTCCTCAGCCCCAATCAGTGTAGACATGCTGGAAAAGGGTGTTGCAATGTTTTATTATGTTTTAAAACCTCCACATTATGTGCAGCATCTTATCTCTCCATTATGCCCTGCGTAGGCTTTGTCAATTGCATTGTGTTTGAAAGTTTCTAAACTACTTCATTTCATCCATAGTATTTTACCGTGTTACTCCTCCTTCTTGGATGATTTCCCAAGAGCTTCTCCTTCTTATGCATTGTGCAACCCTCAGGCACTTTTCATTTGTAATTAAAATTTAAAAACATCTTTTTTCTTTATGCGCAATTACCATGTGCCTTTGATGTTAAAGTTTTATTTAAAACAAAAAAAACAACACCTATGTAGCCCCTCTAAACTTCTCCCTTTTGTTTCATGCTAGCACTGATTTTCTGGGAGGTTATGCACCACCATGTCTTTTGCAAAGGTTTTTAAAAAACTGTAACATTAGGACTTGCTATGAAAGTTTTAATTGCCTTGCGTAGACCCTATTGTTTGTGGCAATGAAATGCTTGAAAATCCATGTTGTCTTGCAAAAACTTATGACATAAGCATGATCTTGAAGGCTTTAAAACACATGTTTCCTCAGCATTCTATCAAGTGCCCAGACCTCCAAAGGCACTTGCCATTGCATTTTCTTAGAATTTTCAATGTATTTTGTATCCATGCATTGCCTCCTTTGGGGGAAGTTTTGATTAATTTGGTTTTAAACTTGGACTCTTCCCTCTATAACCTATGCTGATCTTGTAAACACCATTCAGTTTGGGTATCTCCTATATCCATTTCAAAGTTCAACACAACTCCTCCTCTATTTATAGCAGCACCCCCTTTGGAATTTCACGGGCTTTGAATGGTATTAAACAAACAATTAACATGCCTTGTTTATGGTTCTACATTTTTCTATGCTGGTTTCTCATTCAATCAGTGCTGGTTGCTTCCTTATTGGTTTTAAATGCTTTGTAAAAACTTCACTCCCTTCAGACAAATTCTGCAAATTCTTGCTGTGTTACTTATTATTTGTTGTCTTTACCAGTTGTATTCATGATTTCGACACATCCATTCTTTGACTGGAAGATTGAAAAAGACTCATGATTTTCCAGTTTGTGCCAATCACAAACTATCAATTACCATTAAAATTTGTGTCGAGAACTATGAAAGAATGGCGTGCTTCCAGAACTTCAAACTATGCTCAAAGAGAAGTAGGCCTTTGAAAGTCTTGGTGGGTGCTCATATATAGATAAATCCACCTTTCCACAGTGCTATTTATGTGTATATAGATAACTTTTACACGTCTGCAAATTGATTTCATTAATGACAACTGGCCTCTCAAACTAGCCTTATAAATTGACAAAATAAAGTAACCAGAACGTGGTGATGGGAACACACGTTCAATGGTTGACATTCTCCCATATTGAAAAGTGACATCTAACTAAACCAAATAGGTCAAAATATTTTAATCATCAAAGTTGCCTCTTCAGAACAATTCTGCAAATTACCCTATCAAAAATAATGAAATGCATCTAGTTCCAACTTTGAAAATAAGTCAAGCAACCCCTTGAAGACCTGGGCTTCTAGATATTTGAAATATGTGATATGGAGAGAATTAATCCAAAAAGGTGGCTCTTGATAATCATCTAGACGCATTTGGCAGACCCTTGAAGATAGCCATTTGGAATTATAGAACAAGGAGACATGAGAAATACTGATTTCTGCAAATGAAAAGAATCTAGAAAAGTGTGCATATGAAACCCTTAGGACCTGAAACCTTGCAAAATTGAAGTAATATTTGTCTAAAATATAGGTGTTCCATTTTATTGATATGACCAATCATATTATTCAAGATATAACATCACGAATAGGGCCTCCGACTAAACTGTGCAACTGATCTGCATTAAACTGTTAGAAACTACAAATGGAATCAGATTGACAAACTACCCAAACAGATTCATCATAGCCTGAGAATCATCATGGAAACACATTTCCATGATTATAATATAGGGGAACATTCAATTTTCCATTCCATTCAACTGGGTGCAAGTTGCGAAACCTCAAAGTTAACAACTTCATAATTCTGCACTTTAATATTCTGAGAATCAACATTAATTGCAAACATAATAGTTTGGAAAAAATTATCAAATGAACTCATGGGAATCTAAAAATCAAAATAGAGCTTCCCTCTCATGCCTAAAACACCTCATATCCACCCTTATATTATGAAATTGTATTCAGCCAAAGATGCAAGCGTGTCAAGTAGGTCATATACTATAATCAGACAATGTGCAAAATGCAGATTTGAGGTAAACTCCTTTAAACAACTATCTCAAAAACATATGAAATCTGAATTCTGAAATTTTTATCCCACTACATCTACCCCATGATAGGTTTTTCACATGTTCCCCATTCAGTATCTCATTAAAATCATCAAGTCATATTTTACTTACATTCCGATTAGGCACCTTCGAAAAGTTTTCAGGGGTACTCACCTTGCCTTAGAGAAAATTTTAAATTGGTCACTCCAAATTTGTGCCAAATTTGAGAGTACCAAAAAATTCCTTGTGAAGTAGTGCCTTTCTCTCAACCTCTATATGCAGGGTGTCCCATCTGGTTGTAGTGGTAACATTTCATGTTTGCAAAATAGTTACCTCTACCTTGGCTATTGCTTCTTCCTCTCCAACTACTATTAGATTTCCTTCCTCTATTGGATTTGCCTCTGTTGGAGCTTCCTTCTTTCTTCTCAGTAAGCTTCGTCTCTCCTTGATTCTTTGGTTTAGAACTTCTTCCACCATATCCACCTCTTTTTCCTCTATTATCTCTTCCTTTGCCTCTACCTCTGGTGGTGCTTGAATCTTGTTTCTTTCCTAGCTTCTCTTCTTCCTTGATTGCAATTTGGTGGGACTTCTAAATAGTATCAGGAGTCAAGAGACTCATTTCATCTTGTTTTTTCCACTTGACACCATTAAGGTATCTAGCTACCTTTACTTTCTCATCTTCTGCAATACTAGACCTCATGCAAAGCCTTTGAAACTCTTCAGTGTAATATTTCACATCCAAGTCTTTCTTCCCTAGACTTTGTCTTCTTTTATGCAATTGGATTTCATAATCCTTAGGGACATAAGAATCTCTGACCTTTGCAACCATAGCCTTCCATGTAGAAATGGGCTTCTTTCCTTCCTTCTCTCTCTCATCCTGGATAAATTTCCACCAAGTGAGTGCAGACCTTCTTAGTCTGGCTTTAGAAACTTTCACCTTTTGAGCCTTAGTTATGCCATCACACTCAAAGTGATTTTCTAGTCCTTCTATCCAATCTAGGACTACCTCTAGTTCCATCTTTCCACTAAAGATAGGAAATCCTTCTATTGGTTTACCACTCATAGCCTTTAATGATTTCAAGAATGGTTCTTCATTAAGGACAGGGTCATCTTCAGGTACTTCATCATCTATGGAAATCTCCTTGCCTTTAGCTTCAACCTTATCCTTTACTTCTTTTGTCTTCACATCCACTTCATCTACCTTTTTCTCTAATTGAGCCAATCTGTCTCTAAGAAATATATTCTCTTCTTATTTATCATCTACCTTCTTTGCCAACTCTACATCGGTCACAATTGTAGACTCTCCTACTGACTCTACTGGTTGGAACATTCTCCACAAGCCTGATCAAACAAGCTCTAATACCAATCTTATGGAAGTGCTCCAAGGTGTGCTCATACAAACTCTACTTAGGACTCTACTTGTCCTAGTCTTCTTAGGATCCCAATCACACTTCTAGGACACCAATAGTCTTAAGTCTCCAAGCCTAATACTATCCTAACTCAAATCCAAGAGTTAGTCTCCTTGTGCTTAACCTTGAAGGGCAATTATCAATAATTATGTTTCCACTCTTCACTCTAACCTAGAGGATTCTAAGTATAAATCTTTCATATCAACTTCACAAATGATGCAAGGGTTGTGTCCACCATAAAAAAATCCCTTTGACATACTTCCAACTCCATTGGAATGGATCTTGAAAATCCAATTAGTCGAGTCCAAAATCAACTCTTCTTTTGGTCCTATTAGGCCTAATTGCACAATTAACCCTATCCAGAGGGTTTTTATGAATTCTTTCCAAAAACTTCCAAATAATCCCAAAAACTAAATTGAGACTCAGATACCCTTTTCCAATACCTTGAATAGTTTTGAGGTCTTAGGCTCCTGGGCCATCTGTACAGTAGTATCCTATATTATAGGGCAAATAGGGCTAATTTGGTTCATAATATGTAGTCTACTGATTTCTATGTAGAAATCTATCTAGATGGATTGGAAAAGACCTAAGATATTTTTTAGGTATCTATAGGACCTTAAGGCTTTTGAAACCATACTTGGTTTGTATCTCTCAAACACTCCCTTGCACATGCACTCAAATTTCTCCATGTCATACACCTAACCGACACTCATTGCTCACCTAGGGAATGACTTTAAAATTAGAAAACTAGCTCTCTAGAACTCCTAATTGAGTATTTAAACTGTATATATTCTCCCCTACCAAATTTATCCACACCCTAAATATTTCCACGTTGGATTCTATGGGGGAGCCATTAAACCAAAATCCACTTTGTCTCCTACAACAACTATACTAGTTTCAAAATAATTTACGAAACCTATCTACTCTACTCAAAAAAAATTTACCACTAAATGAAAAGTTCTAAAGACTAACCCTACAACATGGATCCAACATTGGAATGAGTTGTTCAATCCATTCAAACACTTCCACACTCGAAAAAAGTTGACTATTGCAGAAAACTAGAACACATAACTTCTATTCACTTCAAAATTCTTACTGCATCACACAATGCCTCGGGAAATGGGATCTTCCTAGCCTTAACATGTCATTCCTATTATTATAGTCCATTATGGAAACTAACCATAATGTCTCCTTGTAGGGAATCCATTTTTTTCATTTGTTGTCATGCAATATTAAAAGCTGTTTAGCAACTTTATGACAACTTTTGCAACTTCTTGCATAGTTATGATTGTGGGTCTCAATTCAACCTAGAATGGTGTAGAAAAAATCTAGGAACCATTTTAGGCACTTTACTACCCTCTCCCAAGCCTTAAAGGATTTTAGACACTTTTAAACCCATTTTTCCACCTTACACCTAAACAAGAACTAACAACTAGAAAGCAATAAAAACTAGATTGGATTGAGAACTAACTACTAATCCATCTATTTATACACTTTGCAAGAATTTCTAAGGTCAAAATGAAAAGCTATTGACTTGGATAGGGTCAGTACAAGCCAAAATTGTAGCAAGTTTTGGAGGTTTCCTAGGTGCTCCTGCACCAGGGGGTCAAATTTTAAGTGTATATGTTGTTTGTGGACCCAAAACTCTTATTGATAGATGGCTAACATATTTGGACTCATAAAATGAAGTAGTACTACTATTTAAGTCACAAAAGCTCTACATTTCAAGGTCATTAACATATGCATGGTTGTTAACATGTTGTGGTCACTTTGCTTGCAATGGTTTGTTGACTGAGATTGAATTAAATGTGACTAAGAGTTCCTCTGACATTCCATGAAAATCCTCTATAATCTTTACATTCTACTATCATCTTCATAAAGACATCTCTGATCAATTGAATGTGACAGTGTTCTTATTTTTTCACATTTTAAAATGCATTAATGTTTTGATCCTTGTAATAGGACTATTCTGTTAGAGCTTTTACTTGCAGAGTCTCAATATTTCACTTGTGCTTGACTCTTAGATTCCCAAATTCTGATACAAACAAATGAAAGTCTAATTAACAAGGAATTACTCCCTCTCTTTGAGCTCCACAGACTCATGTGGTTGTACCTCTTATAAATTACTATTTTTCAATAAATTTAACAATGGATCTTGATTTTAGACTTATTTGCTAATGATATTTACTACAACAATTGGTAACAAATCCTGCAGATGTTGACCACTACTCATATGCAAAATCTTACAAATCAAAGGATGCATTTAACAATTGCTATTATAAGTGTTATAAGGATTCTCATCCTTCTTCTCTTTGTGATTTTAACTCAGGAAGGCTGACCTAATGATTCACTCTCTAAGGAATCAACAAGATTACTTGTATTCTTTAGATACAAATGATAAACACCTATGTTCTTCAAAAAAAAATTAAAAGGTTGCTTAGATTTTAGATTTGATGATGATAACTACTATCTCAATCCAGACCAGTGCCTAATCCAGGGCAAAGAGTCAAATGAATACACATTTACAAAAACCTTTTAATAGAAAAATAGTAAGAATCCAAATAAATTGCCTTAAAAATTATTCTTTTCATCCTCATAACTAGATATCAAATTCCTATGTAAGCCATGAATCCCCTGAAACCACCCTCAAGAATTACCCTTCCCTTGAAAAGAACTTAAGAATAATTTCACAATCCACCTTGTAAATAGTACATTAAACTTATCTTAAAAATTTAATACACAAGGACTCAGATATAAACACATGAAGACACCATAAATATGAAATAGGAACTCCACTGTATTTTATTAAAATCTCTTTGTATCATTACATTCAAAGTAACAAAAGCTTTAAAACTAGACACAAATTAGTAAATTGCACCGTAGTTGTGAATTCACCATGCTTTACAATACATTACAACTTGCTACATATAGTATACACGAGCCATCTTGGAATCTTGAAAAGGCAGGATGCAACAAGCTTTGGATGGCTAGGGGATAAGACAAAACATTACTAGTACAAAAGACAAACAATAACTATCTTTGTTACAAGATTTTCAAAGTATTTTGTCTTCTAACTGCTTGATCCTTGCAACTGCTTCAAATTTGTTCTGAGCTCACCATATGGAGTTTGTTGTATTGGTCTTCTGGTGTAAATATATTTTGCATTTGCTTGTCCACTTCAAAATGCTGGAGGAACTACCTTTTATTGAACATCAGACAATATCCTTTTCTTCTTGGGTGCCTTCATTATACTTGTCCTTCTAGGTTGTGAAAACCTCATCATCTGGCCAAGGGAAGTTGATAACTTCATTTTTCTAGTTACTCAATTCATCCCATTTTAGCTTTATCTATTCAACTTCCTTTTTCCAAAACCCAGAGTATGATCAATCTTCTTCAATGGTTTCAATAATTTGAACAAACAGAAGTGTATTCTCTAAACTGACGATGCTGTTAGTTCTGATTGACAATTCTTTTCCCATCTCATTCATCCACCAGGTTTCCCTTTTTATCTTACCATTCTTTCTTAATAAATTAGGGAAATTTTCAAAACAAGTCTTTGAATACTCTTTCCTTAATGTCTCAGCCTTTTTATGGATGACATTTCTCCTTATGTCCAAATCAATTAGATCCTTGAGACACTTATTATTGGAAATTAATACAATATTAACATTGTCTTCCTTTTTAGATAGGGAAAAAAAATATTTCAACTCTGCCTTTCTTCCTTTCCACCTTTTCATAAATTGATCCCACTTGTCTTTGTCTTCATTAAAAGAATTTAGTATGCTCATAATTTTCTTTCCATGTAGGTGAATAGAGGCCGGATCCAAAATATCAACAAAATGCATGATGGTGGCTCTTATCTTATCCTCATATCTTTGTTGCACAAGTGTTTGTGCACTATGAAACTTTGCACTTTCTTCATCCCAACTTTTTCTCACTCCCTCTAGTCTAGTCCTTTCTGCTACCAATTTCTCCTTTTCATAATTCAACTTTTCTTCCAAAATAGAACTGGATGGCATAGGAGAAGGAGGAAATTCAATAATTGGACTAAAAGAGTATGGCTGATTTGCCTCTTGTGTTATCATCCTCTATGGAGATGTTTGGACTGACTGCTGTCCTCTTAATTTGGCAATTATTTTATCCTTCTCCAAGGAATTCATCTTTTCATCATTGTAAGCTTTGAGGACTATTTCCAAATTTATTCTCAAGATTTTATTTTCCTCTTCTTGCCTCTCTACTACTTTCAAGCCAAACTTTGCAGATTTCAATGTTATGCTCGTTGCTTCCATCCATGTGGTATCTGTAACTCTTCTCACTAGATGGATACCTGAATGCTTAGCCTGTGTGTCTTCATTATTTTTCTTGTTTTCTCTCTTCTTCAGTGACCACATGACCAATGCAGCATGATCTTCACTAAAATTTACTCCTTTATGCGCCTATTGAGCCTCTTCATCAGTAGCATGCATAGTCTTTGTTTCTTTTCTGATAGCATCAAAGACTATAGCATTGGCTATGTTCCATTCAGGTAGAATAAGGACTCCTTCATTCCTAACTAATTCTCTTCCCTCTTGAGGAGTGATCTTTTCAAACTTAGATAACATTTCTTGTTTTACTTCATTCTTAATTTCATTTTTATCTCTTTCAGGCTAGTTTTGTTGCCTTTTCTGACATTTTTGCTTGAATTCTCCAACATGGATTCTCCACAAGAACTGAACAAAGTCCCTATCCTTAACAAAATTTTCATATGACAAAAATTTATCACTAGCCTCTTTTTTTATGGGATCAAGTCCCTTCCTAGCAAACTCTACAACTGTTAAATCCATTTCTGCATGTTTGGGGGCCTCTGGCATCCCCTCTTGCATCTCCTAAGATGTTACAAAAATCTTCCCTGCACTTCCCATTTGTAGTAACTGTTCAATTACTTCTTGTTCATCCAATTGTAAAGGATATTGGGAAGGGGAGTAAATATTTTCTAGTTGTTGTCCTTCTTCCTCTGTTCTTTTCCATTTAGGGGATGGAAATGATTCTGATTCCAACTCCACGGGTCTTTTCCCTCTTGAGGTAGAGGCTTCTTCTCCCCTTGGAAATACCAAACTGTGTCCTTTCTTCTATCACAAAACATATTTTCCTGGTGGAATACTCGTAGTAGGTATATATGTGCTCAAAATTGCCTTAGCCCTCTCTGGCTCTGCTCTTATGACCACTTCTTTCTTCTGGTTCAGGGCTTGCATGATATCTTCAAACATTGTCATCAATGAGTCTATTTTCTTTACCCAAGGCTAGAATTCCTTCAAAGACTCATATCTTCTATCAAAATGATGAACAAAATCTAAGGTCTTCTTATAGACCAACCACTTTTCCTTCTTGATTTCTTGTTCCTGTAAATTGAGCTCATTTTTTATAATTTCCTCAGGAAAATTGAATTGGTGATCCAACACCAAGTACCTTGTCCTTCTTCTAAACATGTCACTTATGAACCCCTCAGGGTTAAAACATCTTATCATTGAGGTTTCCAGATGATAAGGCTCAAAATATTTTTTTTAATGCTTCCAACCTCCTTTTGTGATAATGAATTGGTGTACACTTGTAATAGTAGGAAAGATTGTGCCCTTCCCTTTTCCTATCAATGCTTCTTCTTGCAGTCCACCAATCTTCCCGATTATCTCTGCAATGCCCATTTTGATATGGATTTGATATAGAAGTATATTTGGGACACCTCAAAAACCATACACTTTGAAAACTGTTGAAACAAGGTTTAAAATGACATCACCCCAATTATGCACTATAGTGACGCTTTGAGCATCTTTTTTTTGGTCTCAGTAATTTCAACAAAGATGCATGGATCCTAGGATTATTAGAGAACAACAAGGCCCTAATCCTAGAAAAAAAACACCTGTCAAAGGTGATGAAACTGGTATCTTTCCTATCCCATGAAAAATCTACACTTCATAGTTGGACAAGGATCTCTTCGTCATCCTTGATTTTCATCAGATCCATCTCCTTTTCAAAGTAATCAGCACCCTTAAACATGAACATATGCATTAACATTAAATACCAACCAAATGGTTTAGCTACATTTACATTCTTAATTCTTGTTAGACCATGGTGAATTAGATCAGCAACATATGAAGAAAAGTAAAAAATAATGGCCAGATGAGGATGAAGAATCCGTACCATCATGAACATGTAATGAATAGGCATTTGTGTTTCTTCATCATCCCCAAAAATTTGACTCGGGGCATTGTATGTACACCTCTATCCGTTGGAGTAAAATAATCCAATTTAAATGGTTCTAGTGTACTAGGTCCTACCACAACCCAATCCCCTGTCTTATTGAAGAATTATTTCAAGGGTGCACTTCTAAGATAATTCCTTTGGGCCTAATAGACCTCCTTGAATTAATCAAAATAAATTTTATCCACTCTAATATCATGATCATTTAGTTGGAAAACCTCTCTTATTTCTTCAGCTGTGATGTTTATTAATAATTTTCCATTTATGTCTCTTACCACCTTGGCCACACTATCATAATTATATGTTATCTGGATTAACAAATCAATGTCCATATGTTGCTATTAGGTGCAAATACATTTCTCTAACTAAAAGCCACTTTAAATAGTGCTAAACTAGGCATACTAATGTTTGCATCCTTGACCCATCTACCCTTATCATATAAACACTCCCCAATTTTCAAATGAGGGTGTTTAGGCACCATTTCTTTGATTTTAGTGGTATCATTGGTTGATCTCACTAATTTTTGTAGAAGATCATCACAAACATTCCTTTCCTGATAGTGTATTTTTCCAGTAATTTTTAACTCAGGGTTTTCTTATTCAGAAAGTTTTATCTTCACACACAAGTCCTACTTTATTTTTAATACCAAAACCCTACCATAAATCAAGGTTACAATGCTTCAGAGTTGAGTAATAGAGTAACTTACCCATTCTACACAAGTCAAAAATCAGATAGAAAACACTGCAACTCAGCTCTGCTTCGATCACTTCAACAATTATGGAATTCAAAAACTCAAGTGAACGACCTTATACACCATCCCATCACTTCTTAGCATTTAATTATAGCTGAGATGGCCACACATTCCACCATTACTTCTGCCTCGTTTGAAATTTCATAGCCCAACGGTTCAGAAATCTTACTTTACCCGTTTAAAACAAAATCATCGATCTTAGCAACTTCCTTTCAAATCCTACAACCAATAACGGTTGACAAAGAATACCATCAATTTGGACATGTGTCCATCAGGAACAATGCCTCAAACCTTAGATCACGATCACATTCTCCCTGAGGCATCGTGCTAACCGTCAGATCAAGATCTATCAATAGTTCCTTTAACTCCTTTTAAGACCCGGGGCCCATGATCTCACCAAGACACGTATCAAGTTGGTGCATTACCTTGAAGATTAATTGCCTTTCATCTCTTCCCTAAGGCCTTGCGCCCACCATTGGATCCTTTTAAAACTATCAGTCCTTTACTTTCCTTTACTTCTGACAGGGTCCCATCACTTATCCACATTTCATATTGGTGCAATGCCTTGAAGCATACATCATGATCATCTTTACTTCAATGATTTATGCCTACATTCAGAACAAAACCCACTTGAATTCATGTCAACTTTACCTTGTGCTTCATAACTACAGGCCCCACAAACTTATGAAGACACATGGCACAAAGGCATAATGCTTCAAAGATTATCATCTATGCATCTCATTGTTAAGGCTTCACGCCCACTATTTGATTTTCTTTAACTTGACCTCAGATTAACAAAGTAGAACTTTACTGACCATACGTATAATCTCTCAGATAGGACATGTTTCATCCAGGCATAATGCCTTAATGACTAAAAATCCTTCATCTCTTTCGTAAGGCTTTGCAGCAACCACACGATCAGTTTTAACATGGTGACATTTTAACACATTTACTTTAAGTAGATCCAGAACCACTTGGGACATGTGACACAAAGGTGCAATGCCTTAAAGGTTAATAAAATTCATCTTCATGATCAAGGCTTTACACTAGTCATAGATTTTCCTTAACTTGACTGCCTTTTAACTTCAATTACTGCCCGATAATCTTGGTCCCACTGACCTCCACATGGACTTCATTAATGGTTCTAATAAATCCTCGGTGTCATCTAACCGACATTGACTAGTTGAACTTGTGTCTTATAGGCGCAATTCCTTGAACACTATCTAACAATCATCTCATCATTAAGGCTTCACATTGGCCATTGGATTAACTTAAGTTATATGAAGGTTGTTACCTTTAATTTGACCTCAGATCTGGCCCACCACTTTCGACATATCCATCAGGCACAATGTCTTAAACACTAGATTAGACACATCTCTTCTCTGAGGCTTCACGCCAACTGTGGGATCTTTGGCAACTTGATCATTCATTACTTTACATTAATCTAACCCTGATATCTGACAGCCACCACACGTCAATAGGGCGCAATGCCTTAAAGGTTATTATCACCACATCTTGAGATTAAGGCACAACGCCGACTGCCAGATCAAATAAAACTTGCATGCACTTCATGATACACTTTAAACATACGTCGGTCTTGCCAGGTATACGTGGCCTTCAGGCATGATGCCTCGATCATTAAAAAACTTCATTTTTTGCTTTAAGGGATAGCATCCCCCATTAGATTAAATCAACTTGCACGAAAGATGCAAAAGGTAATAAAGTTTACGGGAGGCTTAGGACTTAGGAAGTATTAAAAGAGATCTGCCTGACTTAGGAAATATGAAATGTAACAGTTAAGTGATAAAAGTGGCCCCGTTCAGACATACCAAATACATCACATGGGTCATTGAAAAATTTGGTGGAGCAAAAAAGTAACTTCAAAATAGAACATATCTTGAGGGTTTAAGGTTTTCATTGAAATTGGTTGAAAAAAGACTTAGGGTTTTACCACCAAGGGCTATGTAATAAACATCTAGGGTTTATGGGATGCATAACTTCTTCAAAACATGATTGCCTTCAGATGCAGACATTTTTTCAATTTTTTTTGCAAACATTCTTAAAACTAACAAAATTCAAAGCACATAGAATTGACAACATAACCCAAAATTTTACACAACTCATAAAACCAAATATAGTCCCAACATATTCTTTGATTCCATTTTATCATTATGCCTTGTGATAAACACCACTTTTATTGATCTTTTCTTCCTTTCTAGAACACTATTTTGATCTATTTTATATATCATTTTTTTCTTGATCCTTTGGGAATCTTTCTCATAATAGCAATGTCTGCAATTTTTTATCCCTCTATATAACACCAATCTTGGGTTCTTTTCCTTTACACATTACTAACCACTTCATGCTACTCTTTTGATTTTCTCAATAGTGACCTCCACTTTAGAAACACCATGATCTTTGTTGTCAATGCAATAAGCACTACCTCCTATTCCTTGCATATTTCTATCACATTCTTATTCCTAAAACTTTGAATATCCATGTATCTTTTCTCTTTGTAACAACTTATCACTCTTATTCTCTCTGTTGTGGATGATATTTTGGCACATTGTTTTTTATTGACATATTAAAATACCCATTTCATTCATAACTCATGATTATGGAAACATTGCTTCTCATCGTCTATTCATTTTCCTTTTACAGTAAAAAAATAACAATACACGTTTCTATTGTCTTTGCCCACCTATATTACCATAACATCTTTGTTGATTGTCTTTCATCCTCTATGACTTGAGAACATGGCTATTATTTTACATGCTTACCCTATCATTCATCATTGTAATAATATCTTTCAGCATTGAAATCCTTATTGGTAGACTCATTTTTAATATGCTTTCCTCACTATTACCATCCATTCCTTTATCTCTATGATTATTTTCCTTTAAGGACTTGAATTGATGGATGTCACTCTTTTGAGATACTATGATAGTACCATGATTAGTGTACCCTCTCTCCCTAGCATGTAGTCTCTATAAATGACATATCTTTTACCACTATTTTAGCTTATAATTTATGATTGATGTTTATCTTTTTTATTGCATTATATTCTGATGGTTTTTGCATTTCACTTTTATTGACTGTCAATAAAGCATTCTTTTTCTTTGAAAGGAATATCCTCTTGAAATCTCCTCCTCTCAACCTTATAGGGATCTTCATTTTCCATTGATTCCTTTTGTTCTTATCCTTTTTTATGTTTCTTTAGCAGTATTTTGTCACTGTGTTTAGCCTTGTATTTTTCTTGATCAATCAATCTTTTAATAAATTCAATATTAATGTCTTTTCTAATTGACTTTTTGTCAACCAAAAAAGAAACATTCTATCTTCTAAAACATCATAGAACAGGGATTTTTTATCCTCTATTTTACTCCTTATAATAATAATTATTTCTATTGTTCACCCTAAAAACCTTGGTATTTCATATCATTGTCATTTAATAGTGATATTGCTCTTTTTACTCTCTCTAAAAATATGACTATCTATTCACAGTTGATGGATGGGCAGAAAATACTTGTAAGAATACACGAATCACACACAAATGAGACTAGGGGGGTGAATTATTTCTGTCCAAAAACTCAATACCTTTAACCAAATTACAAACTTAATCTCATATCTAAAAGATAAACATAAATGCAGGTGTAATCACCTAAAATTGCTCGTCTTATCAGCATGCCTAATTGCCCTAAATTTTAAACAAGAGATCAAGCCCTAATCAAGAGCCTCAAATCAAATCAATTTCTATCATAATTGTGTATTTAAGTCAAATCAATTTAATTACATAATTCATCAAAAATCATATGTTAATGATCAAACATCAAAAGGGTATTAATTCATTTGTTAATCCTAGCATAATTAATTAAATCAAAATAAAAAATCCCATGGCTAGATTTATTAATTAAATTGAATTAATTAATTTTCCTATTTACACACTCAACTCAGAAAAGGAAAAAAAAGGCTTAAATCCCACCAATCAAATTCAAGTGCATGGATCAGTCTACTTTCAATCTCTACCATTCCTCAAGGGTGGATCACAACCCTTCAATTCAAATCCGAATATTTTCCTCCAAGAGAAAAATCTATAAATAAACCTCACATAAAGGCATTATAGATATCTAAGATTTTTATAAGGAGATTATATCAAATTAGTTCAAGATCATAGCACTTGCATTTGTGAGAGAATTTTAGTAATAATTCATCATTATAGATAAAATTCATATCAATTGATAGCTTAATCAATCATGTAGAAGACTAATTTGAATCAATTAACTTACATTATAGCTTAATTGCATTAATTTTAGATAATTTCCATCAACTTAGTTTTATATCTTCATCATGATCAGGTAAATTTGCATCACTTTACATTCATTTTCGTAAAATCCTTCATTTCATGAGTGTCATTCACTGATCTAATGCCTAATTCTGAAAGCAATTTTAATTAGATTATAATCTTCATGTCTAGGAGGAAAAAATTCTGTTTCAATTGCGTTGATTTGATTGATTTCTTCATACTAACATTTTATCTAATGAGTTATTAAAGTGGTGTGTTACAATATATGTAGGTACAATATTTACAGACATTTTTGGCGCCCACCATGGGGCCCTAGGTCCTAATTTTTGTCATTTTTTACAAAATTCTACTTGTAGGTTGGAGACACTATAGAAGCGCTTTGTTTCTAGTTACCTAATTTAATTTTCAACAAGTATTTGTTCATTTCTGGTCACAGAATCTCATTTCTTGTCCTCATAATTTCATTTTCGGTGATCGTTACGTTGATCTGAGAAAGAGAAATTGCCTGGTACAATTGTACACTGAGAAGTTCCTTTTTCATCTCTGAGAATATTCTTGTTTCTGGTAATTTGTGCTTCATTTCTGATAAATTCTTTTGTCTGCGATAATCATTAAATAGTGTTGTCTTTGGTAAACATTACTTTGTTTCAAGATTATTGCTTCATCTTTGGTAATTGTTTCTGTGCATTTGGTAAAAGTACTTCATTTCTAGGGTGAATTGATAGAGCCTTTAAGTTGATAGTCAAAAATGTATTCTAACCCTAATCAATGGATCTTTTTGTTCTTATTTGATTTTACGGTGTATGTTAAGAATTTAACAAGTTTTTGTAGGTCGTTTGTCAAAGATCAAATCAAAATTGAAATTACTAATGGAATTTATGATGCAGGTTGCCTAGGCTTCTTAAAGCAAACATCATTTTTTCATTAGCTTGATTTCTAGGAACATAGCTTAATTAGAAGGATTATTTGTAGTGATTTTTTAAGTAATAAGGGATTATGCTCTTTTATTTTGCAGAAAATTAGAAACCTAGACTTGTTTAATTTTTTATTTGCAAAGAAATCCTAGCTGAAAGAACATGTGCTTGACATGTTTAAGAGTAACAACTTTGGTAGGAGAGTATTCTCTCACTCCTTGAGGGTGATCATCAATATAGACCCTTAGTTTTAATCCACTTTTTCATTCCTTTTACCTTGTAGAGGGCTGGTCATAGTGGGAAAAAGTAATCACCCTGCAAGAATGACCTAAGTGGGAATAGAGCTAAAGACAACTTCTTCCAACCCACTATAAATAAATACCTTCTTGAGGTTAAATATTTGAAGGGAAAAAAAGTATCTTATGTATTTTATCTTCTAGCGGTCTATATGACCTAAATAGATTTCACACTTTCATGAGTCCTTGAGACCTCTAAAATTATCATAATCTTTGTGCAAGGAGGGGAATATTCTCTCTTGAAGACACTCACCATAAGTATCTCTTGAGCATTTGAAAGTGGATAATACAACATTGGAGGTCTCATTGCGTAGTCTCCTTTGACTTTTTTGCATATAGCTCTCGCAAAAGGAAACAAAAACTAGGCACCCATATCAAGGGATATCAAGTTGTTGGAAAAGGCTTTGATCACTCAGTTGATTCCTTAGGGTTAAGTGTGTTTTCTCTTGTCTTCATTTGTGACAAACCACTGGAAACTGGGTCTTGATCAAGACCAAATAACATATACTCATTGTTAGTACTTTAAAGACAAGACCATTATTTATGATCTATTTTATGTGTGTGTTTCAGTGTCACTCTAATAATTCACCATTCAAACACACCTGGAATAGTAAAGATCACTCAATGTTGACAGATTGAAAATCCAAAATCTTATAGTTTCATTTTCTGTCAAGATAGTCTCGTTTCCAGTTTTGAAATTTCATTTCATGTCTCTATTGTTTTGTATCTGGTCAAGTAAATTTAATGTGTAGTGCCTAAATGCTCATTTCCTATCAACATTTTTACCTGTGTTCTTGAGAAATTTTGTTTTCGGTGACCGTTCTTGCATTTTTTGGATAAAGTCTCATTTCTTGGGATTATTGATTCATTTGAGGGGAATTGTTTCATTTTTAGCTGAGATTGTTTCGTTTCAAGGGAAATTTGTTGTTTTCTTATTTCTGGGACATATTCCATTTCAGTATAGTTCTCACTCAATCAAATTGTAGTTTCTGATACCCTTTTTGGTCTTCTATCTAGTCATATCATGACTATCACTCAAATCAGCTCCTATTATCCTATTGTCATCATGTTTGGTTAGATTGATCATTTATTCTTAATTATTCTAGTGTATCAACTTGTCTTATCCAATTGATCATTCCTTGTATCTGATTCTAAGACATCACTATTAGGTTATTAAACCTCAACACAACATCTTGAATCAAACATCATCAATCCTTAATCAATCTTCTTATCTTGGAAAAGTGTTACACTATCATCACCTCAGATCTTGATCAATTCACCTTACTTGAACATAGATTTTCTATGCCTAATTTTTCATGTTAGTTTGAACCAAAAGTGCTCATTAAAGGTCTGATCCTAATCCAAAAGAGAAATCTTTAGAAACTCCCAATCACGAAAAATCACCAATTCAATAGACTGTATCCTAGAAAATATCTTCAAGTCACCAACAATCCTCTTCAAATCATCAACAATATTCCTCAGGTCATCAAAATAGTTCTAATATGTCAGGATACGATTGAGAAAATCATAGAAATCGTAGCAATCATAGTACACATGATGACGATTCCAATGAGGAAATCATCGAAGAAGATATCAAAAAGTGTCAAGAAGACAATTCCTTCCAAAAGATGATGCAAACAACCCTACAACTTGATAAGGAGAAATATTTTATGCATCTTACTTCTATAGGAGTCAAACTTCCTAAGGATTTTGATATTGAAATACTCATAACACGAGAGGAAGAAACCCCCTATATCTTCTCACTAAAAAACTTCATGACATGTATTCGAGATCATGGAGATTAAGAAAGAAAAGGAGAAACCCTCAAGAAAATATTTGGTTGAATCCATATGTGATTTTCCATTTGATAAAGAATTGTCCATGCCACCTTTTACTTTAAAAGTTGAGATCCCTAAATATGACAAGTATACCAGAGATAGTGATCTGCAAGACCATGTGAGAGAGTTTTGCACTCTTAGCATGGGGTTCATGCATGACCAAACATATTTAAATTGAAGCTATTTCTAAGAAGTTTAGGTGATTTAGCCATGGAATGGTTCTCTAAGCTAGCCCCAAGAATAAGATCATTTGAAGAGTTAATTACATAATTCATCAAAAAATGTTCATACA
This sequence comes from Thuja plicata, assembly GCA_018584345.1. Lineage (NCBI taxonomy): Eukaryota > Viridiplantae > Streptophyta > Pinopsida > Cupressales > Cupressaceae > Thuja > Thuja plicata. The sequence goes on from MU227301.1 coordinate 1,597,567, forward strand.
ATATCAAACGCATTGTCACTTTGTTAGATCTCTCTAACATAAATTAGTGAAATGGAGAAGCCTTCATCATCTTTCTTCAAAGGTGGAGAAAAATATTCACAAGATATCTTGGAAAGATTCCTAAACATGATAAAATGGATATATTCCCAGTAATATGATTTTGGAGATGAATTTTGCAATTTGGTTACAATATTTAACAACCTTTGATGAAATGGTGGAAAGTGCTATAAAAGTGGAATATGTTTTGGTGAGGAAAGGAGAAATCAAGATCTATAAAAAAAAAACAAATTCTCCAACAATTCTTATCCTAAGCACAATAACAACAAAAAGTTGAAGTTTTGTAACAAGAACAAAAATGTAGTAAATGATGGAGTTGTAGAAGCGTCGCAGATCAAACCAAAGCAACCAGATTTTAATCTCTCAAGTAACATTCAAGCTCCTAAGCCTCCTAATACTACATATATGTCTAAAGACAATCATGGATACAAAATAGACAAAGCAACTTGGGCAGTTGGTCCTAAAAGAATATTTACTCCTCTTGGAGAGCCACTTGAAGCCGCATGAAGACTCTTCTAACACACAAGATCATCATTTTGTTGAAGGAAAAACCTTGGGATCCCCAAATCAAGACAAAGCGATGAAATGAAAATCATTATTGGGATTATCACTACAATAAACGTCACAAGACCAATGAATGCATGAAACCCAAAAATGTCATTCAAGATATAATTGATAATGAAATGATCACAGTTGATGGATACAATACCAATCATGATCATACAAAATTTAAAAAACTAGTACCTAAATATGAGAAAGGTAGAACATCAAACTCTAGAGATGCTAAAGTGAATTACACTTACTCTCACAACATTGTGATCAATATGCTTGAACCTGATGAGCATTTTTTAAACATCATTATCATCAAGGACAAAAAGGAGTCTGAATCTTCTAATGTTGTGACGCAAAGCCAATCCAAGGTTACTCTCAAGGGTGTATTATCGAAGAATATTACATTATCAAAACCTTCTACCTCCAAGAAGCTCTCATCATCTTTATCATCAAAATAAACCTTGGTGGACCAACTTCAATGTATCCTAGCTCAAATATCAATCCTAGAATCTCTTAAAATCTCTCCAGCACACAAAGAGATTCTCGAATCAGCCCTTTTGAAAATGACTATCCCAATGGATTTACATGTTACTTGATTCCAAGCCATGGTTGGAAATGTAACAACATCGTGTTGAAGACAATTATTCAATTGTGTATCCTCATTGGTGTTACACATGTATTTACACTTATGTAGTGATGTTACACAAATGTCTACATTGAGACTGAGCATAGTTGGTGAATAGAAAGAGTTTTTTAGTGTTGACCGAGTCACTCAGGCATTTCAGTCATGGTCAGGCATCAAAGAAACTCAATGTTGACCGATTTGATTATTCAGTGTCAGCTGACTAACAATGGTTTACATTCTATAATTAATTGGTTATATGAGGCTGACTGAATTGTGATTTATTACTTATTTAGAATTATATTCAAGCTGAATTGATAGGTCTTATCATATATATGAAAGGTCAAGTTTGGATTGAATGTGGAGAAGAAGAGTGTGTATAAGAAGTGTGGAATTTTGATATGAAGAGTGAAGGAGAAATCAGATGGGATTATGATTGAGTACATAAAACTCGGAGTTGTAATAGAATATTTAATTAGTAAGGATCCCATTATAATCAGAACAAAGATCTGAATCAACAAAGATAGTTTCTTACACATACAGGTCAATTCATTGTTACTTTCTAACAATTGTAGCAGTGATCTCAAATCTATTAACAGAGTAGACTTAATAGTATTTTTGTAAATCCTCTCACAAGGTAGCATTTATATGTTGAAGTGTTGAAGACCTCTAACAAGGCCACTCCTTATAGGGTGATTTAAATCCTCTAATAGGGTCACACCTAATAGTGTGTTTTGTAACCTTTAACAGGGTTGGCTCCTAACAGGGCTCACTTTAGAAGAGTGAAAGATAGTAACTAGTTACATTGGTGGTTTTTCCCATATTGGGTTTCCATGTTAAATCTTGGTGTCACATGTGTATATGTTATTTTTTTCATGCTTTATGTTTCAACACTTAATAACTAAAGTATAATTGCATTGGATATCATAAAGATTGCTTTAACACCTAAGTTATAGAAGAATATCTTAATTGACCAAGTAAAAGTGTTATATTGTTCAAGAAATCTAAGGGACAAGGGATTTTTTTTGAAGTAACTGATTCACCCCTCCCCTCTCAGATACTTCTCATCTCCAAAAATTGGTATTAGAGCACAAGTTATTTTAGAGAAGGTTTCAAGGCCTAAGCTAAAGATTACAGATGTCTTACAGAAGGGAGATCCCAAAGCTAAACAAAGACAACTTCCTTGCATGGCAAGAGCTGATGAAACTACATCTATCTACTATTGGAGATGCTGGTTTGAAATTTTTGGAAATAAAATATGTGGAACCAATAGGGACTATGACTGTGGAACAGATGATGGAACAAAAGATTCATAACATAATGATGATTGATATAGATTCTTCACCCCACTACTCAGAATTTGATGAAGTCAAGGACTAACCTACAACCTATGATATGTGGAGGTAATTATGGTACATTCATGGAGGAGATGAAAATGTAAAGCAAGCCAAAGAATAAATTATCAGAGGACAATTTGACCAAATGAAAATGAAAGAAGGAGAAGACATTACAAGATGCAGTGAAAGAATCAAGATGATTGTGAGTGCCATAAGAGATGTGGGAGGAATAATTGAAGATACAATAGTGGTCACCAAGGTATTAAGAACTTTACTTCCTATTTATGCTATTAGAGTTTCAGCTATTCAAGAGATGAGGTACAATAAGGATATAACTCTGAATACATTAGTTGGAAGGCTTACAACTCTTGAGCTGGACAACTTTGACATTTATTCTCCTAGCTCCAACAATCTTGAGTCTTCATTCAAAGCTAAATTAAACCTTGGTAAGAAGGACAAATACTCAAAAGGGAAGAAGATTGAAAATGATAGTGATTATGAATCTGATGATGAAGATCTAGATATCATTGAAGCATTACTTGTAAGGAGAGCTGCCAAAGGTAAATACAAAGGTAAAATTCCATTGATTTGTTTCTCATGCAATGAGGTTGGTCACATTGTTGTCAAGTGTCCGAACAAAGAAGACAAGATGAGAAAAAATTCAAAAAGTACAAAGGAAAGAAATACAAGAGCTACAAGGACAAAGGTAAGAAGTCTTGTTATATTTCTAAGGATTGTGACAGTGATGAAGAAGAAGATGAAATGGTTTATATTTCTATAAAGGACGAGTCAAATGAAGAAGATGAAAAGACAACACTTTTTTCACATATCAATAAAAATGACACATGGATAATAAATAGTAGTTTTTCTTATCACATGACTGGTAATAATATAATGTTTGAACATCTTGAACGCTATGATGGTGGGGGTGTTAGTTTTGGGAATTATGAACCCTGCTATGTGAAAGGAAAAGGTTGCATTTCTCTGACAGAAGGAATCAAATGTGATAATGCTTATTGGGTTGAAGGACTAAGGAGAAATATACTCAGTGTAGCATAGTTGAACAACATTGGCTTCAAGGTAGAATTCATGAATAGTAAGGCCAAGCTCCTGGATGGTAAAGGGAACCTAGTTGGAACTAGAAGGGAAAAAAAAGGTAATCTATTCTATCTTGATCTCACTGAAGGTCCATGCTTCATCGTACAAGTAGAAGAAACTTGGCTATGACATAAAATGTTGTGTCATGTAAATTTTGATAATTTGGTAAACATAAGAAAGAACAAGAGAGTTAGAGGTATTCCTGTTTTGAAGAAATCCAAGTTAGCAATATGCAAACAAAGTCAAATCAGAAAGATGAGCAAGACAAGTTTCAAGAGAAAGAATTACAATACTAATAAAATCTTGGAATTGGTACACACTAACCTTTGTGGACCAATTGGAACAAAAATCTATACTGGAGAGAAATATTTTATTCTGTTTGTTGATAATCATTCCAAAATGATGAATTTCATGTTTCTCAGAGAAAAATTTGAAGCTTTTCAGAAATTCAAATGATATCTTGCAAGAGTTGAAAAGGAAACAAGAAAGAAATTAAAATTTCTAAGATCTGACAGAGGAGGAGAATTCATTTCTAATGAGTTCAATGAATTTTGTAATGAAAGAGGAATAAAAAGATAGGTAACTTCCCCTGATACACCACAACAAAATGGAATAGTAGAAAAAAGAAATAGATCAATTATGGATTGTGTCAGAACTCTAATGATTAAAAAGAATGTTGCTGCCAAATACTAGAAGGAGGCCATCAGCACTACAATTTTCACCTTGAATCGAGTTCAACTGAAGAAATATAGTAACTAGAAACCTTTTTAATAAATGTATGACTATAAACCTAATGTTCATTATTTCAAAATATTTGGAAGTAAATGTTACATCTTAAAGGAAGAAATAAATGGAAAACTACATCCAAAAAGTGATGAAGGAATATTCCTAGATTACTCATGTAAAAGCAAAGCATACAAATGTCTGAGTCTTACTACTCATAAATTCATAGAAAGTGTACATGTCAAGATTGATGAGTTTGCAGAAAGATGTGAAGAACAAAGAAGTAAAGATCTTGAAGACTACAGGAACTTTGTGTATCATGAACATGATACTATGCCTATGACTCGAGCAATGGTGATTGGACAAAAGAATAGTCAACCAATGAATATGTTGGCAAGTGATCAATTTTGTGTAAATTTGATTCACTTTTTGTCTTTCATTCATGGCAACACATCTGGGTTTCAAATTGATTCCTATAAAGATAAGTTTTGATGATTCAAAAATTGACTAAGTATAGAAGCAGAGATACAAAAGTGTTTTTGATGTCAAAGATCGAGATCGATGATTTAGGGAAAGAGAGATTAGAGGAAGATAGTATGGGGTATGTATGACCTCCACCTAAGATGAATTTGGTTTTGGTTTAGTATATGGTCAGTTAGAAATAATTTAAGATAGACAGACTGCAACAGAACAATGATACAGAGCAGTTGGATAGTAGCGAAGATTGAGAGAGTATGACTTGGACTCCAGGCAATCGAAGTTGTATTTTGGTTGTTGATAACCTACACATTAACTATGCAAGAGCACTGAATATGCATTTGATATTTACTATATTAAATGTATTTTGTATGGAAGTCTGAATTTGTAATATTTGTATTATTTATATTGGGAGCCAAATTTGTAAAGTTGTGAGATATATATGTAGGATCTTTTTGATAAAGATAGTGATTGGGTTTTAGATGGACAGGAAGATGAGTTGTTGAGAGAATAGGAGAGCAGAGAATAACATAGATTATTGATGAACTATAAAGGAACTATCTAAGCACTAGTGTTACTTGTTTTGTTCATGACTAAGAACACTTTGTAACCTAAATTATCTTGTAAGAGTTGTAAGCTCAATTGGCCCCTAACAGGGTGTTGTGAACATTTAACAGCGTTGTAATTCCTTTAACAAGGAAATGTGTTGTGTAATATTCAGATCCTAACAAGGATAGGTCTCCTAACAATGACATTATACTTTAGTACATGCTTGTGGGTACCATCCCCACCGGGGCTTTCCCTTGGCTAGGGTTTCCTCAAAAACAAAATATGGTGTTATGAGTATTGTGTCATTTACTTATGTTCTTTTCTTTACTGCAAATTTATGGTTAATGTTTAAATGGTTGAAGAATTTAATTAAGTGTTATAATACTGATTCACCCCCCCCCCTCAGTATTATCCAAATCTAACAATTGGTATCAAAGCTTTTGGCCCTTGGAGAGAAAGTCTAACAACTTGAGGGAGATCATAATGGATTTGGACAATTTGCAAGAAAACTTTGATGTTGCACTTGAAGACCTTGATAAAGAAAAATTTATAAAGAAACTCAAAGAACAACTTGAGCTTTCCAAAAGTCAAAGACAAGATCTTACAGTTTAGATAAAAGAGGATTCAGACGAAGATAATTCAGATCAGGTGAAGCAACTAAAAGAAGAGAATGAAACTCTGAAACTTGAAAATTAGACTATGGCTTAAAAAATACAGGTACAGAAGGATGCTAAGAAGAAAGTTGAAGAAGTTTTAAATAGTGCATTAGATAAAATAAAGAATGAGGCTGACAACTACAAGAAAAAGTATCTGGAAATGGAAAAATACAATCAGATTATAAAAGGTGAACTTGTTGAAGCAAATAAACACATTGAGAAAATTCACACCAGCAATGACTTGATTGATGAATAGAGAGACAAATAGAAACCTAAAGGTGATATGACTGGTATTGGCTTCAATGAAGCTGAATGTTCAAAGCGTCAGGAAGAGAAATACAATGAGAAGATTGATGCTGAGAAACCTTCTATTGAAGAACCTAAAGAGCAGATCAGACCCTTTAGAGGCAGATGCTTTAGTTGCAATAGATTTGGACACATGAAGAGAGACTGCATAGGTAATGCCCCTTTTAGAAATTTTTCTGGCTACTTTTTTAACTGTAATGGATATGGACACAAGAAAGAAGAATGTAGAAAACCTAATCAATTAGGATATAGGAAAGACAATGGAAGAGAATCTGTAATGAAACCCACATGCTACAAATGTAATAACATTGGACACATTGTGAAGTACTATAAGCTGCAAGTTAATTAGGAAAGAAGACCTCCTATATGTTACATATGCAATAATCCAGGACATATAGCAATGTTTTTCAGGTACAATGGATCAAAAAGAAGAAGAGTACCACCTCCTATGAATTCACAAAAGAATACAAATGATACTGGTAAGAGTGTTGTATATGTGAAGAGTAATTTTGAAAGCTTTTTTAAGAAAGAAGAAGATAGAAACAATGGTAAGATATGGAAGATCAAAGAAAAAAGTGAGACATCAGTTCAGGGAGAGTCAGTAGATGCTACTGGATCTTTTCTTGATGGTAGCAAAATAGAATCGACCTAATTGGCCGATCATGGCCCAAGGGGGAGCATTAGATAGAGACATCAGAATATATCATGCCCCAAAATTTGTGAATTGAGCTTGAGAAATCTTGGTTATAAACTTGGCCGACATCATGAAATGTACATCTAAGAGTGCAACATCGGCCAACACATATATTTTGTTCGTGAGATCTAACATCCGACTGGACAATTTTGAGTTAAAATGAAATTTATGACTTAAACATGCATAAAGTACCATTTGATGACCTATCTCTTTACCATTTGATGAAGAGTGAGCTAAGCAGATCAGAGAGTAGAGAGATTCAAACTATTCTACATTGGTCGTGCATGATCAATTGAAGGATAAAATCAGAATTCAGTGGAAGAAAGGTATTTACATCATCTATCTATGGATGCACCTATTATTTTCAATCTTGTAGATCGACCTAGGTAAAAATTTAAGAAACATCCATTCAAGTCATGTGAAGAGGATCTAGAGGGAGATTTTTCCCAAACCCCGTATGATGTATTACATGTAGAAGATATTAGGGATTACATACATTGTAAGTATGTTATACTAGGAATTGATGATATATCAACTAAGATGGAGTACATGACTGAAAATGGAATCATGAGAGAAGAATAAAAACACATTGATCAGCTAAGCATAATGAAAATGTTGGAATTATATGAACTCGATGAAGATGAATGGTTTAAGATACTATTGAGCAGGGTTCATGATCAGTTTAATTGAATAGGTGATTAACATGTGAAGATTTGTAGTGACCTAATCCATGAAATCAATGGAATGGACAACACCAGAGTCATCCCTATTGCAGAGAAACATGTAAAGAAATAAGTTGAAACCCTAACTCATTCCAAATGGGATAAACGAGAAATGACATTGAATGACATCTTTTAGCAAGATGTGAGATTTGCTGCTATGATACTTGGGTACAAATTCTACTATAGTAGTAGACCTAACTCAGTATCTACTGGAGTAATCATGATGGCATGGAGAATGCTGAAGGAGAATGTAAAATAAAACCTATGCGAAGTTCTGGCACAACAATTCCTTGAAAATGTGAAGCTAGTGAAGAAGGACAGAACTAAGACCTTCAAATTTGGTTCATTGTTGATGCATATGTTTATTCATATTGAGCACTAATTTCCTGGCTTACATCCTAGTGGTTATAAATCTGGGATACCTACTAGTATTCTAATTTTGCAGAGTTACAAGAGACAAAATACTACTTGTGTTGATGGAGAACTATTTGCTATGATAAAAATCCTACAGATATAGATGAAGACCAAATACAGGATACATGAGGACATTTTTGAAAAGTACAAGGATACAATCTATTTCATGGTTGAAACTGATTGTGTATGTTTTGAATAATTCATACCCATAAAGGAATGGTGTTATCCTATGGGTTATGAAGTAAGTTTTGCGGTACTTACCATGCAAGTAGAACATATTCTTGCATCAGAAATTGATACATCAGAGGAAAGATGGGGAACATATGAGGAAAATTCAGAAAAGGTGAGAGAAGAAAATTTTAGAGGTCTGAGGAAGAGAAAGATTGAGAATCTTGTACATGGATGCAGTGTAAAAGATGGGTTGACAGAAGAAGAATTGAAAGAAGTGAAAAAGAAGATGACAAAAAGATCTCTTGGACTAGAAAGTGGAAGTAGTGCAGCCCCTCCCACTCCTAAAGTAGTTATGGTAGACAACCCACCTCCTCCACAACATCAAACATCACAATTAGAGAACATTACTTCTAGAGTTACTAGATCAAGCATGCATACATCACCTAAAGAGTAGAGCACAGTAAGAGAAGAGAAGAAAGTAGAGAAGAATATATGGAAACCTGACTTGAAGATGATAGAGAAGAGAGAATTAGAAAAATTTAAATTAGTCACAATTGATAAATACTATGATAGGTATGAATGATTAGACAAGCTTAAGATTGAAGACATTGTGATTGAACATTTACTTTCAAAAATACTCTTTTAGAAATTGAAGGAAGTATACCTATAGACTTGTATGGTAGATTGGAGATAAGAAAACATGTAGCTCAGATTGAAGATGATACAATCGGGAACCACAAAATTGATAACATTCTTCCTATGATATCAGTACAAGAAAGGGATAGAATATACAAAGAATTAAAACCTCTGTTAAGGACCAAGGTGAGATTGTTGAAAATCATGGCGAGGAAGTATGATGAAGTCACCGAGGAAACACAGAAGGCACTGGAGAAGATATTAATGAATACTACTTCTGTTAAGCCCCCACCTCCTAAGACCACTTCACCTACACAATTGGGAATGGGTGAAATCTCAAAATAAACAAAGACAACTGTTGAGAAGAGCGAAGTAGATCCACCACCAGATTTCTATGTTTCTAGTGTGGCAGTAACTCTTGACACCTCTCAAGATGAAAGGACCCTTTTTCAGGGACTATGGACACTTCTATAATAGATGAAGTTGAACACAAAGAGGAAGAAGAATAGAAAGAGGATGAAAAGAAAGAGGTAAACACATCATCCATCTCATTGTTGGCAAGCAGTGATGTAAATGTTGATAGCATGTATGAAGTTGAATTGGTAAAATTGGCATTTAATGCTTTGAACAAAGCCAAGGAAAGATCAAAATAGAAAGGAGACAAAAAGGATAAAGTAATTACTAGAGAAATTGATACTGTGAACGAATTTCTTCCAGTACCTATTTTTTTCCAGCACAAAGATGATATTGAAAATCTGAGAATAACACTTGATAAATTTGATGCGAACTATGAGAATTTATTAAAGATTGCAGAGGAGAAGGCAGAGAAGAAATATTCAGAGAAGTTAACAACAGTTTGCAAGTCTATCACATGGGACTTAGGCATTGTGAAAACTTGTTTGGAAAATGCAAAGAGCTTCATTGGACATGGGATAAAATTGTTTAGTTATTGCATGAATCCAATAAGGCATGTTCAGAATGTAGAAGACATTATTGGAAAAGAGAGGGCAACTCTGAACAGTATGATGGATGGTTGTAAAACATCTTCACAATCCACAATAGAGTTAGACAAGGAAGTCACAAGAATTTTTGCCAAACTCAATGTATTGGATAATGAGAAAGGGAGAGTATTGGCAAGATTTAATTTTCTAAAGAGCTTTATCACTCCTAAGCTATCCATACTTGAAGTTTATCTCTCAGACTTTGAGAAAGTAATAGATTCACTAACTAAATCTATACCCACATAATTGAAAGAAGCTAAGACCACATCATTTGCACTGAATGGCTTAATTCACATTAGCCAAATATTTTTCAAAACATGGAATGTAGAAGTGAAGATCTTGGAAGATTCTTTTCAGGATATTCTGAAATGGTGAGCAAGCACTAAAACCTATTATTTTGTATGCACCTTTGTCATTGTTGTCAAAGGGGGAGAAGAGAAGAAATATATATATATATATATATATATATAGA
>MU227301.1:1608103-1649636 GCA_018584345.1 Thuja plicata
AGAGAAAATAAAAATATAATATGGGAGAAAAGACAAGAAGAGGAAGGAAGAAAAATATAGAGAAGACATGTTTGTTGGAACACTTTTTTTTTTGTTAAGTGTTGCCATCAATGCCAAAGGGAGAGATTGTTGGCAAGTGAAAAAATTTGTGTAAATGTGATTCAATTTTTTATTTTCATTTATGGCAACACATCTGGGTTTCAGATCGATTCCTATAAAGATAAGTTTTCATGATTCATAAATTGGCTAAGTTTAGAAGCAGAGATACAAAAGTGTTTTGGATGTCGAAGATTGAGATTGATGATTTAGGGAAAGCAAGCTTGAGGAAGATAGTATGGGGTATATATGACCTCCACGTAAGATCTATTTGGTTTTGGTTAAGTCTACGGTCAGTTGGAAAGAATTGAAGACAAACAAATTGTAGTAGAACAACGATACATAGCAGTTTGACAATAGAAAAGATTGAGGGAGTATGACTTGGACTCCAGGCAATCAAAGTTGTGTTTTGGTTGTTGATAACCTACACATTAACTATGAAAGAGTGCTGACTATGAATTTTATGTTTACTATATTAAATGTATTTCGTATTGAAAGTCGACTTTGTAATATTTGTAATATTCATATTGGGAGCCGACTTTGTAAAGTTGTAAGATATATATGTAAGATCCTTTTTGATAAAGATAGTGATTGGGTTTTAGATGGAGAGGAAGATGAGTTGTTGAGAGAATAGTAGAGCATAGCATGGTAGAGATCATTGAAGAACTATAAAGGAACTATCTAAGCACCATTTTTGCTTGTTTTTTTCATGACTGAGAACACTTTGTAACCTGAATTATCTTATAAGAGTTGTAAGCTCAGTTGGCCCCTAACAAGGTATTGTGAACCTTTAATAGGGTTTGAATTCCTTTAACAAGGAAATGTGCTATTTAATATTCAGCTCCTAATAGGGCTAGGTCTCCTAACAGGGACATTATACTTTAGTACATGCTTGTGGGTACCATCCCCACCGTGGCTTTCCATTGACCAGGGTTTCCTCAAAAATAAAATATGGTGTTATGAGTGTTGTGTCATTTGCTTATAATCTTTTATTTACTGCAATTTTATGGTTAATGTTTAAATGGTTACATAATTTAATTAATTTCTATAATATTGATTCACCCCCCTCTCAGTATTATCCAATCCTAACATAATATACTAACACAAACTGTACAACTTGAGAGTTGCAAACTATGCAACCTGAGCTATTGGTAGAAGATACTGAGTCACATACAAAGGGAACCGACTATCAGAAAGAGGAACCCAAGTCATAGATAGAGGTACCCAAGTCAGAGACAATGGAACCTGAGCATCCGATAGAAGAACAAGAAATAATGCTTGAGAATGATAGACCTAGTGGATCAAGTCCAGAATCAAGACTGAAGGATCCAGTACTATATAGATATGATAGAAGGCATCATGCACTTGAGAAAATAATTGGAGATTAGACAGAAGGTGTAATGAAAAGGAACAAAATCAAAGGTACATGTTTACTAAGTGAATTTGAACCTACAACTATTAAAGATGCATTGAATGATGAAATTTGGATAGAGGCAATGAATGAAGAGATTGAGCAGATTGAGAAGAACAAAACTTGGAATCTTGTGCCTAGGTAAAAGGACAAGAATGTGATTGGAACCAAGTGGGTTTTTAGAAATAAAATGAATGAAAATGGTGAATTTTGTAGAAATAAGGCCCGACTAGTTTGTAAAGGATATGCTCAAGAAGAGGGTACTAATTATGGAGAAACTTTTGGTCATGCTGCAAGACTTGAAGGAGTGAGAACTCTTCTGTCATATATTGCACATAAAGGATACAAAGTATATCAAATGGATGTGAAATCTACATTTTTGAATGGATTCCTAGAAGAAGAATTCTACATTGAACAACCTGAAGGATTCGTTCATCCTAGCAGAAGGAATATAGTTTGTAGGCTACCCAAAGCATTGTATGAACTGAAGCAAGCACCCAGAGCCTGGTATGAAAGACTGCATGGTTACCTAGTAAATATTGGATTTCAGAGAACCAATGATAATAGTAGCCTATACATCAAAGAAGAACCACAAAACAAAATATTGTTAGAAGAGATATTTGTTGATGACATGTTATTCACTGGATATGATGAATTATGCAAAGCATTCTCTATATCTATGAGTAAATAATTTGAGATGTCTATATTTGGTGAGATAAAATTCTTTCTTGGATTACAAGTCCATCAAATGAAGGAAGGTATATACATTACCCAATCAAAATATATCAAGGAGATACTCAAGAAATTTGGAATGGAAGATTCCAAACCTATTAGAGCACCCATGTGTACTGGATAAAAATTATCTAAGGATGATGACTCAAAGGAGGTAGATCAGACCAACTATAGATCCATGATTGGAAAATTCCAATATGTTGTTCACACCAGACCTAATATTGCATTAGCAGTTGGTATTGTTGTAATATTTTCAGCTAATCCTAGAGACAATCACCTAATGGAAATCAAAACAATTTTGAGATATCTTAAGGGTACTAAATACTATGGTTTATGGTATAAGAAAGGTGGGAACTTTGATTTTGAAAAAAAATCACTAATGCTGATTGGGCTGGAAGTGTTGATGACATGAAAAGCACCAATGGAGGAGCTTTCTTTCTTGGAAAGAGGTTAGTATCTTGGACTAGCAAGAAATAAAATTGTATCTCTCAGTCTACTGCAGAGGAAGAATATGTTGCTACAGTAGTGAACTTTTCAAACATCATATGGTTCAGGCAGTTATTGTCAGGAATGAAAGAAGAAGTAAAAGAACCAATTATTATCTACTGACACAACACCAATGCCATTAACATTTAAAATAATCCATTGATGCACACCAAAACCAAGAATATAGCAATAAAGTATCATTTCTTGAGCGAATTAGTACAGAATAAAGAAGTAAGGTTGGAATATGCGAGTAATAAAGAACAAGTTGTAGACATATTCACCAAACCTTTACCTAAGGATGCATTTTTGTATCTTAGAGGAAAGCTAGGGGTGCTTCCCCTAAATGAAGCTCACTAAAATACATTATAGTGATGCATCAACCCGATCCACAGTGAAGATATATTAGTTGATGCATGTACATCAGAGCCCATTGCAGATGAATTAGTACACTCAGGTACATTAAAACTTCAAAGAGAAATAGTATTGACTATTGGTATTGATACTTAGTATCTATGGAGATGGATTCTTTGGCATTTGTTGTCAAAGAGGGAGAGTTTGCTATAATACATAAGAAATTACTTAAGTGAGAGTTCATTAATGATCATAACAGAAAGAGACAGGGTTTGATGAAAGAGGGAATTTTTGGATGAGAATCAAAATGAAGCTAAAGACATTAAATAAATTTTTATTTTTCTCTACAATTCTTTGTATTATGACATGTTGTGTTGCCATCAATGCCAAAGAGGGAGATTGTTGAAGACAATTATTCAATTGTGTATTGTCATTGATGTTACACGTGTATTTACACTTATGTAATGATGTTACACATATATTTACACTTATGTAGTGATGTTACACAAATGTCTACATTTAGATTGAGCACAGTTGGTGAATAGAAAGAGTTTTTCAGTGTTGACCGAGTCACTCGGGCATTTCAGTCATGGTCAGGAATCAAAGAAACTCAGTGTTGATCGAGTTGATTATTCAGTGTCAGCCGACTAATAGTGGCTTACATTCTATAATTAATTGGTTATATGAGGCCTACTGAATTGTGATTTATTATTTATTTATAAGTATATTCAAGCCGACTTGACAGGGCTTATCATATATAAGAAAGGTAAATTTTGGAGTGAATGTGGAGAAGAAGAGTGTGTATAAGTAGAAGTGTGGAATTCTGTGATATGAAGAGTCAAGGAAAAATCAGATGGGATTATGATTGAGTACAGAACACTCAGAGCTACAATAGAATATTTGATCAGAAAGGATCCAGTTATAATCAGAATAGAGATCTGAATCAGCAAAGACAGTTGCTTACACATACAGGTCAATTCATTGTTACTTTCTAACAATTGTAGCAGTGATCTAAAATCTCTTAACAGAGTAGACTTAATAGTCTTTTTGTAAATCCTCTCACAAGGTAGAATTTCTATGTTGAAGTTTTGAAGACCTCTAAAAAGGACACTACTCATAGGGTGATTTAAATCCTCTAATAGGCTCACACATAACAGTGTGTTTTGTAAGCTTTAATAGGGTTGGCTCCTAACAGGGCTCACTTCAGAAGAGTGAAAAATAGTAACTAGTTACATTGGTGGTTTCTCCCATATTGGGTTTCCACATTAAATCTTGGTGTCACATGTGTATATGCTATTTGTTTCATGCTTTATGTTTCAAAACTTAATCACTAAAGTATAATTGCATTGGATATCATAAAGATTGCTTGAACGCTCGAGTTACAAAAGAATGTCTTAATTGATTGAGTAACAGTGTTATATTGTTTAAGACATCTAAGGGACAAGGGATTTTTTTTGAAGTAACTAATTCACCCCTCCCATCTCAGTTACTTATCTCATTTCCAACACATTGTAATATCTCTCTTTCTCAGAAGAGGATGACAAGTCTCTCAATTATCGGCATAACCAACCGTTGCACATAGAGGTATTAATATATAACCATTTTTATAAATGAGTCTCGATATATGAATGGGATAGTTTGAATATATGTACCCTAAATCTTGTAACAACATTTGGATTCTTTGAAAATGTAATAGATCTGAGGAGAAAGATAACAGTAAAAGCATATGATGAGGAAGAACGGTCATCCAATGGATTATTGGTATTGCCAATCATATTGGGACCAATTGAAAGGGATGTCATATGTCAAGTTCTTGATCTACCTCATGCATACAACATTCTATTAGGAAGGCCTTGGATCCATGATATGTAGTAAAAGGCATCTACTTACCACCAATGTTTAAAGTTTCCCTATAACAAAGTTGAGATAAGTATAGAAGAAGATACTAGCTACTCTTGTAATACATTAAGACAAGCTATTGATAGCATGGTACCACACAATAGGGAAGAATTCAATGAACAAAAAGATGAGAGTTCTATGGAAGCAACAATGAGAGATTTTGAAAAGAAATTGAAGATTAAAGACAATTGAATGGGAGAATAATAGATGGATCAATTATTATCCATTCTTGCTCTACCAAAATCACCTAGATCCTATCTAAAACCATAATCATCTTCCAAACCTTCCACTTCAAAAGCATTGACCATATACGATGGAACCTTTGTAAGAGCTGCTTATACTTTGGAGGAAGAGAATGAACATAAATTTATTCTCACATGGTTGTATAAAGACATAGAAGAGGATCCAAACAAGAGGTTAAACATGTTGAAATATCTCTTGAAAAGTATGGGAAGGGATATCACATTATGTAGAAAATGGGATAAAAAGGCCAAGGACCTCTTGGAAAGAATAAAGAAGGCCTTGAAAACTATATTCCTATGGATTTTAGAAATCCCAAGGATAAAATGGGATTAGGTTCCAAATAACAAGATGAAGTCATTCCCTTAATTCAAAATGGTCTAATATTTGATTGTGAAGAGGATCAATCTGATGAGGGGGAAGAAACTATTGTTAGGAATAATAGTCCACCAACACAACTAAGAGGGGGGTGAATTAGTTGTGATACAAATTATTAAAAATTAGAATTTATAGACAAAAATTTCATCCAAATGATAACACAATAAATTCCAACACAATCACACAATCCTTTGTTGTCGAGGAAACCCTGTTAAAGGTAAAACCCCGGTGAGAATTAGCACCCAAAAATAATGTACTAAGATTATAGTATCCCTGTTAAAATATTTAGCCCTATTAGGATCTTATTGATGTATTACAGTACGTAGTCCCTGTTAAAGGAAATATCCTATTAGGAGTCCAGAGTAATAGTGGGCTCAATTCCCAGGCACACTGCCTAATTAAGGTTCAAGCCACCCTCAGGACTTACAGTCCAAAATACAAGCATATATAGGAAATATACAATCCAATGAACTGTCTGATAGCAAATGTATTTGCTTGGTCAGTTCCAATGAAGTAACATAATCACAACCTCTTCTCTACATCCAGCAGACAAACAAGCTCCCAGCTTCCACACTTTATTGTCTCTATCTTCAATCACATTCACCTCATACATACATCACACTCTTTTCAAAAGAAAAGATCTCTCATATATACCCTATTACATAATTGATTAGGTCAGCCAATTAGGCTTTCCCAATATACAAATAATTATTTAACCCCTTGCTAAGATACACACGGTACCTATAACAAGTAAAAATCAATTAAAATTCATCAAATATAATCCAAGATCTATAATCCACGCTCACAATCCATAATACATGCTACACCTCTGAAGTCGGCCCCAAATAGGTCTCCTAGAGAACACACACCATAGCTGACGTCATCAAAAGTCATATGATTTGCGAAACATAAGAAACATTCCTTAACATGTCTTCTCCCATCCCTTAATCTTGTATAATTTGAATCCACATCACTCGTAAGTTATACTCAAAACACATAAAATAACTCTGTCAAAGATCACTGTCACCATCTAGTACCCAGTATTAACTAAAAAATTGTAACTCATCTAGTAGACAATATTTAGCCATGCGACCTTAGGCATAAGATCACAACACATAGTTGTACACATCACCATCTTCTCTTGTTCTGACTCAACCGTATAGTACCTGTACACCTTTGTCACTCATCAAACAATAGTAATAACCTATTTGTTCTGCCTCTATAGAAACATATGTTGACATTAGTGATAAAACATTGAATTCCAACAACATCATCAGGAATCAACTCCAACTATATCCCCCTTTGTAATTTATGACAACATATGGGAAAATCCACTAACCCAAAAGTACTCTCACAATACAATCTTCTCAATATCCTCAACACGACTCTCAATACAATCTTCTCAATATCCTCAATATAGCTTTCCCTAGATAGTAGGGATTTTCTCATAGAATGTCTCCCCCTTTGAAAACAATGGAAAAGGGTGCCACAGCTTCTTCTTCTTTCTTCTACATGGTGTAACTTTTTCAAATATTCATGCCTACAATAACTAGGTGCAAAATCACCCAAGTATGTTTTGTAAGGTTCCTACGATCACTCCCTCTTAGGAGTAGATCCATACATCAAGTCCTGAAAATGATATAGCTCTGAAAGCCATTGGAATGATGCATTTCTGCATTAATTTAGTTCTCACAAGGAGGGGCTCACACCCCAAGCATACCTCAAAGATATTCAAAGGCATCATTTGGCAAAGTGTTTGTAAATATATCTTCTATCTATTCCTTTGTGTTGATATACTCCAATCTGATCTCTTTCTTTGCTACCTTGTCCCTCAAGAAATGATACTTAATCGAAATATGTTTAGTCTTTGAATTCATTGTTGGATTCTTTGACATGTTCAATGTGCTAGTGTTATCACAATGGATAACGACTAGCTCTTCAAAAATTATTCCAACATCCTTCAACATTTGTTTCATCCAAACAATCTGTGTGCAATTTATGGCAGCAACAACATACTCTGATTTAGCAGTAGACTGAGCTATATAATCATGCTTCTTACTTAACCATGAAACCATCTATTCTCCAAGGAAAAATTCTCTTCCACTTGAACTCTTTCTATCATCCACACTACCTTCCCAATTAGCATTAGTATATGCATGTAAGATAAAATCATTAGATTTTTCATACCATAACCCATACTCTATTGTTCCTTTCAAGTATCTAAAAATTATTAGCACAAAACCAAGGTGTGTCTCTTTAGGATCTTCTTGATATTTTTCCACAATTTTAACTACATTAGTAATATTTGGTCTGGTGCGAGTTAGATATTATAGACCTCCAATCATTGATTTGTACTTTATCTAAAAAACACTCCAAGTTTCATCATTATTAGTAAGCTTGTAACCAGTCACCATGGGTGTTCAAATAGGTTTATAATCTTCCATTCCAAATTTCTTCAACATTTCCTTAAGATACTTGGTCTGAGAAATAAAATATCACTCTTGTTCTGATTAATTTGCAATCCAAGGAAAAATTTCATCTCACCAATAATTGACATTTCAAATTTGTTTTCCATCTCTTTAGAGAATATTTTACTCATTGCATCATTTCCTCCAAAAATGATATCATCAACAAAAACTTCTACTAGCTCTGAAGTACAAATTGTTGTCTGCATTACCTTTTCTGAAGCCAAGATGAAGTAGATACCTATCTAGTCTTGCATACCATGCTCTTGGTTCTTTTTTAATTCCATACAAATCTTTCTTCAACTTACAAACCATGTCTACATCTTCTATCAAAGGAAAACCATTAGGTTTCTCAATGTATACCTCTTCCTGTAGATCTCCATTGAAAAATGTAGATTTCATGTCCATCTGATATACCTTAAAATCTTTATGTGCAACATAAGAAAGAAATAATCTTACTTCTTCCAACCTATAAATAGGAGAAAATGTTTCTTCAAAGTCTATACCTTCTTGTTGCAAGTAGCCTTTACAAAACAACCTTTCTTTATTTCTTACCATTGTTCCTTCCTCATCCTTTTTGTTTCAGAAAACCCACTTATTTCCTATAACATTCTTGTTTTTAGGTCTTGGAACCAATTCCCAAGTATTTTTTTATTTATCTATTTTAATTCTTCATGTATAAATTTAGTCCAATATTCACATCTACATGCCTCATCAGTAGATTTCTATTCAACTTGAGAAATCAAACCAATTTCATCTCATTATTTAGATCTTGTCATCATTCCTCTATTATCATCTCCAATAATTTTATCTTGAGGATAGTTTTTCTTAACATACTTCGAAGTCTGAGGGATTTTAGTACGATCATTTGAGTCATATTGACATACCTCGATCTCATAATCAATATCAAAAGGTTCTTCTTGATATGTAGTAACCTCCTTGATCTTTGTATTCTTATTACAGTCATACATTCTCTCTTGAATCTAGAACTTTTCATCAATCCTCACATTAGCACTTTCAATCATCTTCCTCAATCTCAGATTGAAACATTTATAGGCTTTCCTTTTAGTGGAATAACCAAGGAAGATCCCTTCATCACTTCTAGAATCAAACTATCCTATCTCATCATCTATTTTGATATATAATTTACTACCAAATATTCTAAAATATTTCATAGTAGGGCTATGATTAAACCATAATTCATAAGGAGTCTTACTTGTACCCTCTTTGATCTAAATTATATTCAAAGTAGACACAATAGTACCAACAACTTCTCTCCAATGAACATGTGATACATTTCCTTCCAGCAACATAATTCTAGCAACATCTAATATTTTTTTATATTTGTGCTCTCTTATCCCATTCTTTTATGGTGTCCTAGGAGCAGATGTCTATTTGTATATTCCATGCTCTTCACAGTAGGTATTGAACAAATCTGAATTAAACTCACCACCTCTATCTGATATCAAACATTTTATCTTTAAGCCTGATTCATTCTCAACTTTTTCTTTGAATACCTTGAATTTGTCAAATGCCTTTGATTTCTCTCTTAGATATGTAATCCACATCATCCTAGAAAAGTCATCAACAAAAAGTATAAAAAACCTTTCACCTTAGTAATATCTTGTTCTTGTAGGACTACACATATATGTATGCACTAGATCCAACTTCCCTTTCACTAAGTAAGATTTTATTTTATAACTTCTTCTAGTCTGTTTCCCCACCACATTCTCTACACATGGTGTTAGATGGTTTCACAATCTTTAGTAGGTCTCTAACTGCATTAGTCATACTTGCCTTCACAATATTATCAAATTTAACATGACAAAATATTCTATGTCTTAACCAACTGTCATCAACCTTTGCAACAAAATAAGAAGCCTCAGATGTATTTAATTCAAATACATTACCTCTGGATTTAGTACCAGATGCGATCAACTCTCCTGACTTACTTCTGATAGAACATTTCCCATCAAGCAATTTAAATTGATAACCCTTCTCCACTAGTAGTCCAACACTCAAATAATTATACTGAAGTCCATCAACAAGTAATACATTGTCAGTATTGGCCTTTCCATCTAAATATATAGATCCAACTCCAATGATAAGCTTAGTAGTATTGTCACCAAATCTCACCACACCACCATCATACTTATTTATCTTAAAAAACTTACTTTTATCTCCAGTCATATGGTGTAAAAAACCACTATCTATAACCCATTCAGATTTCTTTTCAACATGAGATACTAAGGCTCTTTCTTCATGTATAGTTTTATCATCCTTGATAGCAATAAATCCAATCTCATCATAATCAATAGTATCATCATCATCAGAATCACCTTCACTAGCATAATAACATTCCTTATCCTTTGAATACTTAGGTTTATAAAACTTAGATTTATGCTTTGGAACCCTTATAGGACATCTAGATGCAAAATGACCTATCTTATTGCATGAAAAATATTTCAGAGGTAACTTTCCTTCAAAATTAACCTTACCTCTCTTCTCTCTTCTAGCGAGTAGGGCCACAATTTCATCTATCTTTATTTCTTCTTCCTGTATTTGTTCCCATTCATCAGCATATTCATCGAGCTCTTCTCTCAAGTCACTAATACTAGTGCTCGCAATTCCTGATAAAGTCTTTTTACTTTTATGCATAGTTGCTCTGAATGTTGACTCAACTTTAGGTAATGAATCTCCCAGCTTTGCGGCCTCAAAGGTAGTTAGTTTTCCAATAAACATCTCTTTGTTGAAGTTCAGTGTCAAAGGTATGATCTCTTCTATAGCTTGCACTTTGGTTTTGTATACAGGTGTCAGGGATCTAAGAATGTTTTCAATCACTTCTTCCTCAATGTAAGTGCCTATAGAGTTTCTGATGCCAATAAAAACTTTAGTAATTCTATGTGCATATTCTCTAATATTCTCATAATCTCTCATTTTCAATGTTTTCATCTTTGTCTTCCAACTCTGCAACTTTACCTTCTTAGTAAGTTTGTCTCCTTCATACAATGCTTCCAATCTTGTCCAAATTTCATGTGCAGAACCAAAATATTTTACCTCCATGAATTCACCTTTAGAAAGTGCACTAATCAATAATTCTATTACGACTATGTTTTATGAGAAAACCTTCTTTTCATCATCAGTAGCCTTATCTATTTCATCCTCAACATTTGTCTGTACATTATTCTTTGTTATCATCCAGTAGTCGATTACCAAGTATAGCAAATGTGTTCTCATCTTTTTCTTCCAACTGTCAAGGTTTTCAGGATCAAACTTCAGACTATCCTTCCTATAGTATGCCATCTTCGGGATTACCTCAAGCTATTAAAATTTATCTCTAAGGAATAGTAGCTCTGATACCAATTGTTAGGAATAATAGTCCACCAACACAACTAAGAGGGGGTGAATCAGTTGCGAGATAGATTATTAAACATTAAACTTTATAAACAAAATATTTATCCAAATTATAACATAGTAAATGAAAACATAATAACGCCATCCTTTTTTTTAAGGAAACCCTATAAAAGGTAAAACCTCGATGGGAATTAGCACCCACAAATAATGTACTGAGAGTATAGTATCCCTTTTAAAAGATTTATCCCTATTAGGAGCTTATTGATACATTACAATTACAGTCTCTGTTAAAGGACACACCCTATTAGGAGTCAAGAGCAACTATGGGCTCACTACCCAGGCACACTTCCTAAAGAAGGTTAAAGCCACCCTCAAGACTTACAGTATGAAACACAAGTGTATATAGGAAATATACAATATAGTGAACTATCTGATAGCAACTATATTTTCTTGGTCAGTTCCAATGAAGTAACATAATCACACCAATGCTCTACATCTAGCAAACAAACAAGTTCTCAGCTTCCACACTTTTTTGTCTCTATCTTCAATCACATTGGCCTCATACATACATCACACTCTTTTCAAAATAAAATATCTCTCATATATATCCTATTGCAATAATTGATTAGGTTAGGCAATTAGGCTTTACCAATAGACAAATAATTATTTAACCCCTTGCTAAGATACATATGGTACCTACAAAAATTAAACATAAATTAAAATTCATCAAATATAATCTAAGATCTGTAATCCACACTAGCAATCCATAATACATACTACATCTCTGAAGTCGGCCCCAAATAGGTCTCCTTCAGAACACATGTCACAACTGACATAACCAACAATCATACAACTTGTGAAACATAACAAAAATTCCTTAACATGTCTTCTACCATCCCTTAAACTTGCATAATTTGAATCCACATTACTCATAAGGTATACTCAAAATATAGAGACTAACTCTGTCAAAGATCACTGTCACCATCTAGTACCTAGTCTTTACTAAAAAATATGTAACTCATCAAATAGACAATATTAAGTCGTGCAACCATAGGAATAAGATCAAAACACATCATTGTACACAACACCATCTTCTCTCATTCTCAATCAGCCATATAGTACTTGTACACCTCTGTCAGTCATCAACCAATAGTAATAACCAGTTTGTTCTACCTCCATAGAAAAATATGTTGACATCAGGGACAAAAACATGAATGCCAACAACATCATCATGAACCAAGTCCAACAACTATAAATTTTCCATTTGAAATATTTTTATGTCTACAAGGAGAAAATACTTTTTATCAAGGAGAACCTTATATTCCACAAAAACTTATCCAAGAATGTGAAAATTAGTCGACTGAGAATAATACTCACCAAGGAGAAGAAACAACATCCAAAAAACCATTCAAGAGCTTGAAAACCAAAAACTAGAGGTTAATGTGCATCAAGGAGAGGAAGAAACATTTACACATGTTCTAGATATGTCAGGGAAAATTGAGACAAATTCTAATGAATATAAGTGGGATGACTTTTCTGATGCCACAATGGAGATTAAAGTACATATGACTCAAAAATATGTGTATCAACTAGAAGAGGGACAAAGCTCGAGCACTAGACCATTTCAGTTTGATTCACATAATATTGATGATGAATCTAATGAGGATGATTGATATCTTATTAATCTAAACAATCCTCTGGAGGCTAACTTTGTGGACCTCATCCTTCTAGTTGGAAGTAGTGATGATAACATGATCAAGACTCTAAATGCTATTGAAACAAATCCCTATAATATCTTATCCTTGATACGTCATGAGTTAATTGAATGGAACCAAAATGAACCGATTGTATTTCTCACTTTACCTAATGATTATGATATAGCCTATTACCTTTATATTGTTGAACCCTTAACTTCTTCCATCAGCAAACCTAGAGCAACATTGAAAATGGAGGATATCGAGTTTCTCAATCTAAAGAAAAATAAAAAGAAAAAGAGATCTAATGGTGAAAACCATATTGTGGCTGTATCAAATCCAAAATAGTAAAAATGAAACACTCGTCTCAAGTTGAAAACCTCTCCGAGGAACCCGAAGATGGGAAACTTGATATACTTTTCGATACCTTACAAGAAGTATCATCAGTTCTTACTGAGCCAACACAACCAATAAATTTTGGAAAAATAGAAACACCTCAAATGATACACCTTTCTCAGTCCTTATCGATGAAGAAAAGAAACAATTCACCCAATATCTCAAAAAATAAAATCAACTTCTTGTGGTTGTATTTAGAAATGCTAGGATTAGACCATGATCTAATAATGCATCATTTATCAATATCTCATGAGGTGAAGTCAGTTAAACAAAAGTTGAGAAAGATGCATCCCCATGTGGCATTGTTAGTCAAAGATGAATTGGACAAGTTTCTTAAAGATGGTTTTATCAGAGCTATAGCATATGTGAAGTAAATTTTATATACAATTCCTATATCTAAACCAGATAAATCCATCCATGAATATATCGACTTTAGAAAATTAAATAAAGCATGCCCCAAAGATGATTTTCTGCTATCGAACATTGACATGATTGTCAATCCTACAACAGATTATGAAATGTATTCACTTATAGATGGATTTTATGGTTACAATCAGATTAAGATATTAGTAGAGGATCAAGAGAAAACAACATTCACATGTTCTTGGGGTATTTTTGTTAGGAATAATAGTCCACAAGACAACTGAGAGGGGGGGGCGAATCAGTTGTAATCTAGATTATTAAACTTTATACTTTATAAACCAAATCGACAAATGTAAATGATAACACAATAAATGCCAACACCATAACAAAATATTTGTTGTTGAGGAAAACCTATTAAAGGTAAAACCCCGGTGGCAATTAACACCCACAAATAATGTACTAAGAGTATAGTATCCATGTTAAAAGATATTAGCCCTTTTAGGAGCTTATTACAACATTATAGTACACAGTCCCTATTAGGAGACAGACCCTATTAGGAGTAAAAGAGAATAGTAGGCTCACTACCAAGGCACACTTCCCAAAGAAGGTTAAAGCCACCCTCAAGGATTCACAATCTGAATCAAGTGTATAGAGAAAATACACATTCCAGTGAATTGTCTAATAGCAACTATCTTTGCTTGGTCAATTACAATGAATTATGAACTCTGCTTGTATCTAGCAGTCAACAAGCTTCGCAACTTCCACACCTTTCTTTCCTTATATTTCTCTTTCACACTTCTCCACAAGAAATTTTCATTCATATATACCCTCTTACAATAATTCATTAGGTCGGCCAATTAAGCTTTCCTAATACATAATTAACTAGGTCGGCCAATTAAGGCTTTCCATCATACAAATAATTACATATCCCCTTGCTAAGATACACACGATATCTATAATAAGTATACGACATTTACAATCCATTACATATACATCTAGATCCGTAATTCATGCTCACAATTAATTTCACAGGCTACATGTTTGAATTCGGCCATGAAATAGGTCTTCTCCAGAATACACGCCACAGATGATGTCATCAGTATCCAAACAAAAATCAAACTCAACCCATTACTCTACCATATGTTGGTTGTCCATCAATAAGCTCGCAAGTTCTAAAATATCTTCGCCAGAAAGATATAACCAAAACACAAAGACCTACTTTGTCCAGAATCACAGTTACAGTCCAAAAAACCAGTCTTCACTAAATCAACTGTAACATCCACAGTATGTAACATAAAGTCAAGCGACCTTAGGAATAATATCAGCACACATCCTTTTTCATAAACCCAACTTCAATCATTCTGAATCATCTATATAGTGTTTGTACACTCCTTCCACTTAAGTAACCAGTCTGTCTTCTCCATAGAAATATATGTTGACATCAGTGACAAAACATGAATATCAATAGCATGATAAGTAACCAAAAATGATATCATCCAACAATCTCCCCCTTTGGAATTGATGGAAACATATGGGAAATTCCATATGTATCAACCCAAAATTACTCTCTCTCAACACAATCTTCTCAATATCCTCAACATAAATCTCCCCAAAACAATAGGGATTTTCACATAGATTTATTCCCCCTTTGGTAGCAATGGAAAAGGGTGCCATAACTCATCTGTAGTCTTCAAGTCTTCATGTCCAATCAGCTAGGTGCAAGATCACCCAAATGTACTCCATAGTATTCTCCTGCGATCACTCCCCCTAAGGAGTAGATCCATTCATCAAGTCCAGAGAATGATATAGCTTTGAGATCTATTGGACTGATGCATATCTGCATCATTTAAGTGTTCACTGGGAGGGTCCATCACCCAAGCATGCCTTTGAGATATTCAAAAGCATCTTTTGTCAAAGGTTTAGTAAATATATTTTCTATTTGTTCCTTGGTGCTAATATACTCCAGTTTAATCTCTCTATCTGCTACCTTCTCCCTCAAGAAATGATACTTGATGGAAATATGTTTAGTCTTTGAATTTATTACATGATGCTTTGACATATTTACTGTGCTGGTATTATCACAATGGATAATCACTGGTTCTTTGAAAATTATTCCAATGTCCTTCATCATTTGTTTCATCCTAACAACTTGTGTACAATTTATTGTAGCAACATCATACTCTGACTCAGCAGTAAATTGAGCAATACAGTTGTGCTTCTTGCTCAACCAAGAAACCAACCTTTTTCCAAGGAAAAATGCACCACCACTTTTACTCTTCCTATCATCTACATTACCTACCCAATCAGCATTAGTAAAAGTGTGTAATGTAAAATCATCAGATTTTTCATACCACAATCCATATTCTATTGTTCCTTTCAAATATCTAAAGATTCTTTTCATAGCAGAAAAATGTGTCTCTTTAGGATATGCCTGATATCTAGCAACAATTCCAACTGCATTGGTAATATATGGTCTAGTGTTTGTTAGATATTTTAGACCTCCAATCATTGATATGTACTTAGTCTGCTCAACACTTTGAGTCTCATCACTTTTAGTCAATTTTTTCCCTATCACCATGGGTGTACCAATAGGTTGACAATATTCCATTCCAAGTTTCTTCAACATTTCCTTAAGATACTTGGTCTAAGATATAAAAATTCTATTCTTACTCTGATTAATTTGCAAACCAAGAAAAAAATTCATCTCACCAATCATTGACATTTAAAACTCATTCTCCATTTCTTTTGCAAACTTCTTACTCATTTTATCATTGCCTCCAAAAATGATATCATCAATGAAAAACTTTTATAATTAAGATTCCATCTTCATCATTTCTTAAATACAAATTATTTTCTGCATTAACTTTTTTTGAAACCAAGACAAAGTAGATGTTTATCCAGTCTTGCATACAATGCCCTTGGTTCTTGTTTCAGTCCATACAGTGCCTTCTTTAGTCTGCAAACCATGTTTTCATCATCTGTCAAAGGAAAACCATCAGGTTTCTCAATGTACACTTCTTCTAGATCACCATCCAAGAATGCTAACTTCACATCCATCTGATACACTTTGTTGTCTTTATGTGCAGCATAAACAAGGAATAGTCTCATAGCTTCCAATCTAGCAAAAAGTACAAATGTTTCTTCATAGTCTATGCCTTCTTTTTGTGAGTAGCCTTTACATACCGGTCTAGCCTTGTTTCTTACCACTGCGCCTTCCTCATCCATCTTGTTTCTAAAAACCCACTTAGTGCCAATCACATTTTTGTTCTTAGGTCTTGGAACCAATTCCCAAGTATTGTTTTTCTTTATATGTTCTAGTTCTTCTTACATGGATTTAGTCCAAGATTCATCTTTACAAGCTTCATCAGTAGTCTTTCGTTCAACTTGAGAAATCAAATAGATCTCATCTCTAACTCTAGATCTAGTCATCATGCCTTTGCTTGCATCACCAATAATTTGATCTTCAGGATGGTTTATCTTGACACACCTTGGTGTCTTCAATGTCTTAGTAGCTTCGGCATGTTCTTCTTCTTCAATCTCATTCTCGATCATCAAGGGCCCTTCAGGTTTAGCAACAACTTCTCTTGTTTCTGTTATCTAACCACATTCATATATTATTTCCTAAATTTTAAATTTTTCATCTATCCTCACATTGGCACTTTCAATCAGTTTCCTCAGTCTCAGATTGAAACATTTATATGCTTTACTCTTGGTGGAATAACCAAGAAATATTCCTTCATCAATTTTAGCATCAAACTTTCCTATCTCATCATCTCTCTTGATATAACATTTACTACCAAATATTTTGAAATATTTCGTAGTAGGTGCATGATCAAACCATAATTCATAAGGAGTTTTATTTGTACCTTCTCTAATTTGAATTCTATTTAATGTGTACACAGCAGTGTCAACTGCTTCTCTCCAATGAACATGTGACACATTTCCTTCTAGCAACATAGTCCTTGTAGCATCTAATATGGTTCTGTTGATTTTCTCTGCTATCCCATGTTGTTGTGGAGTTCTAGGGGATGAATTATGTCTATGTATTCCATTTTCTTCATAGTATGTATTAAACAATTCTAATGTAAACTCTCCTCCTCTGTCTAATCTCAAACACTTCATCTTTAAACCAAATTCATTCTCAACTTTCGCCTTGAATAACTTAAACTTGTCAAATGCTTTAGATTTCTCTATCAAGTATGTAACCCATTCAGATTTCTTTTCAACTTGGGATAATAAGGTTTTTTCTTCATGCATAGGTTCATCATCCTTAATAGTAATAAATCTAATTTCATCATAGTCACCATCTTCATCATCAGATATACCCTCACTTGCATCATAACATTCTTTGTCCTTTGAGAATTTAGATTTGAAAAACTTAGGTTTGTGCTTTGGAATTCTTGTAGGACATCTAGATGCAAAATGATCAATCTTGTTACATGAAAAACATTTCAAAGGTAATTTTCCCTCAAACTTACCTTTACCTCTCTTTTCTCTTCTAGAAACTAGTGCCATGACTTCATCTAGCTTCCTTTCTTCTTCTTTTATTTGTTCCCATTCATCAACATAGGCTCCAAGTTCTTCTCTTAGGTCACTACTTCTTGTGCTTGCATTTCTAGGTAAGATTCTTTTGCTTTCGTGCACGGTTTCTTTGAATGATTATTCAACCTTACGTAAAGTGTCTCCCAATTCTGTACTTTCAAATGTAGTTAGATTGCCAATTAAGATTTCTTTGGTGAATTTCGGTGTCCAAGTTATGATCTCCTCTATAGCCTAAACCTTGGTTCTATATGCAGGTATCAAAGATCTGAGTATCTTTGCAATCACTTCTTCTTCACTGTAAGTTCCTCCAAAGTTCCTAATACTAGTAACCACTTTAGTAATTCTCTATCCATATGCTCTGATGTTCTCATCTTCTCTCATCTTTAGCGGTTCCATCTTTGTCTTCCAGTTCGGTAACTTTTCTTTCTTTGTAAATTTGTCTCCAACATATAGTGCTTCTAGTCTTGTCCAGATTTCATGTGCAGATTTCAAGTCCTTTACTTCAGTAAATTCTCCTTCTAATGGTTGTTGATCAAGGATTATCTTGCTACCATATTGCATGAGAATAGATTCTTTTAATCTTCAGAGGATTTTGATGATTCTTCTCCAGTCACTTTCTTTTCCTTCTTTTTTATCATCCATTAATCAATTCCCAGACATAGCAAATGTGTTCTCATCTTGTTCTACCAACTATCAAAGTTTTTAGGATCAAAGTTTGGACTATCCTTCCTATAGTAAGTCATCTTCAGGATCACCTCAAGCTATTAAACTTTCTCTCTAAGGACCAGTAGCTCTGATACCAATTTTTAGGAATAATAGTCCACAAGACAACTGAGAGGAGGGGTGAATCAGTTATAATCTAGATTATTAGAATTTATACTTTATAAACCAAATCTGCAAATGTAAATGATAACACAGCAAATGCCAACATCATAACACAATATTTGTTGTCAAGGAAACCCTGTTAAAGGTAAAACCCTGGTGGGAATTAACACCCACAAATAATGTACTCAGAGTATAGTATCCCTGTTAAAAGATATTAGCCCTGTTAGGATCTTATTACAACACTATAGTACACAATCCCTGTTAGGAGTCAAAGAAAATAGTAGGCTCACTACCAAGGCACACTTCCCAAAGAAGATTAAAGCCACCCTCAATGAATCACAATCTAAATCAAGTGTATAGAGAAAATACACATTCCAGCAAAATTTCTGATAGAAAATGCCTTTGCTTGGTCAATTCCAATGAATTATCAACTCTTCTTGTATCCAGCAATCAACAAGATTCGCAGCTTCCACACCTTTCTTTCCTTATATTTCTCTTTCACACTTCTCTACAATAAATTTTCATTAATATATACCCTGTTACAATAATTCATTAGGTCAGCCAGTTAAGATTTCCTAATACATAATTAACTAGGTCATCCAATTAAGGCTTTCCATCATACAAATAATTACATATCCCCTTGCTAAGATACACATGATATCTATAACAAGTATACAAAATTTACAATCCATTACATATACTTCCAGATCCGTAATTCATGCTCACAATTAATTTCACATGCTACATGTCTGAAGTCGGCCATGAAATATGTCTTCTCCAGAATACACACCAAAAATGACATCATCAGTATCCAAAAAGAAATTAAACTCAACCCATTACTCTACCATATGTCGTTTGTCCATTAGTAAGCTCGTAAGTTCTGAAATATCTTCACTAGAAAGATATACCCAAAACAAAGAGACCTACTTTATCCAGAATCATAGTTACAGTCCAGAAAACCAGTCTTCACTAAATCAACTGTAACATCCATAGTAGGTAACATAAAGTCAAGCAACCTTAGGAATAATCTCAGCACACATCCTTCTACATAAACCCAGCTTCGGTCATTCTAAATCATCTGTATAGTGTTTGTACACTCCTTCCAGTTAAGTAGCCAGTCTGTCTTATCCATAGAAATATATGTTGACATCAGTGACAAAACATCAATATCAACAACATGATAAGTAACCAAAATTGATATCATCCAACAATGTTTTGTTGGAATGTGATGTCATTTGGACTCAAGAACGCAGGTGCAATTTATCAACGAGCTATGGCCACCATATTTTATGTCATGATGTACAAGAGCATGGAGGAGCATGGAGGAATATGAAAATGACATGCTAGAGAAATTAGCTAACAAAAAAACTCCTCGACAAGACTTGGGAAAATATTAGACAAGATGGAACAATTCAGACTTCGTGTCAATCCAAAGAATTGTGCCTTTGGAGCGACCTTTTGGAAACTCTGAGGTTACATAGTCTTGGCTAAAGGTATTGAGGTAGATCCAAAAAAGGTAAAATCTACAATGGAGATGAAACCACCCAAAAACATCAGCTAGATGAGAAATTTTCAAGATAAGCTTCAATCCATACAATGGTTTATTTCTTAGTTAGTTGATAAAGCACAACCAACCACTATGACATTACACAAAGTTGTAACTTTCAACTGGGACGAGACATGTGAGAATCATTCCATCATATCAATGAGTACTTGGCTAATCCACCCATACTGATGTCTCCTACTCAAGGGAAACCCTTTTTTATACATATCGACAACTCCAACATCATTAGGAGTTCTACTAGGACAAAAAGATGAAGCAGGGAAGGAAATAGAAATTTATTACATCAGCTGAACACTAGTCTCATATGAACTCAATTATATTTTCATTGAAAAGGCATGCTTAGCCATAGTGTTTGCATCTCATAAGCTCATACATTATATGTTGTCGCATTCTGTGAAACTTATAGCAAAGGTTAATCCACTGAAGTATTTATTTAACACAACAATATTGACCGATAGGTTAGCAAAGTGGGTAATGATATTGAGAGAATTTGGCATCAATTATAAAGACTAAAAAGCTATTAAGGGACAAGTAATAGATGATCATTTGGATGATGCACCACTTCAAGATGAAAATCCTCTAAGCATTAACTTTACTAGTGATGCCATGCTACATTTGATAGAATACCCATGGAAGATGTACTTTGATGGTTCATTCATACAATAGGGATCTGCATTTGACATACTTTTTATCACACCACAACGGTACACCATTCCAAAATCTTACAAATTTTTGTTTCCATGCACCAATAATATTGTCAAGTATGAAGATTTTTTGAATGGTCTTAAAATAGAATTTGAATGGAAGATAATAGAATTGCATATTCATGGTGATTCCCAGCTTATATTTAACCAAATTATATATGACTATCCAATAAAGGATGAAAAACTGATGCCATATAAGAGAATGGTGGACAATTCAAAAAATTATTTTGTGTACCTAACATTCCAACAGATTCCAAGGATGATAGTGCAGGAGCACCTAGGTTATCTCCTATTTCTATATTTTTTTTGTGGCTTGTACTAACCCTATCCAAGTAAGGAGTGTTTATGTAGGCCTTAGGAGGTCTTGTTAGTTAGTTTTTAGATGGATTAGACTAGGATAAATCTATTCTAGCTGTTTTTGCTTATGTTAGTGTTTAGCTCTTTTGTTAGCCTAAAGTGGGATTTTGGGTCAAAAGGCCTAGAAGGCTTAAGAAAGATTTTATTTGAGCCTAAAATGGCCTCTATGTTGTGTTTACATAATTTTATATAGGTTTGAGGTCATAAAACTAAGTTAGAAGCAATATTGAAAAAGTTGTCAAAATGTTGTCATGACAACATTTGCAACTTTGCAAAGTTGCATGACAACATTGTCAAGAATTGATTCCATTCAATGTTTGGGAATTGGTAGTTATTGTAACCACCTACAAACATGTGTAAATCATATTAAACCATGAGGAGGCCTATTTCCTGAGGTTGGATGATTTGGAAAAGTAATTCAAATTTTGAGAAGTTACTATG
This sequence comes from Thuja plicata, assembly GCA_018584345.1. Lineage (NCBI taxonomy): Eukaryota > Viridiplantae > Streptophyta > Pinopsida > Cupressales > Cupressaceae > Thuja > Thuja plicata. The sequence goes on from MU227301.1 coordinate 1,630,402, forward strand.
TTTACTGTTTTGTGTGCGCGGTTGCTTACTTTTTCTTGCTAGAGTTCTTTAATGGATTTAATCACTCAATATCGAGTAGGATTATTGTAGTTAGGATATTTAGAGTGAAAAAAATTTTGGTTTTAAGTTTCTTAGTGTTCAGTAGAGTAAGTTTGTAAATTATTTTGTTAATTCGCTAGTTTCTGGTCTTATCAGGATAGTTTGGAGTAAAATGGCTCCCCCATAAAACCCTACCATGCATTTCATCATGGAATTTATATATATTTAAGGAGAGCCCTTTTATAGTGTAAATATGAATGGAGGAGATCTAATAATATGTTTATCTATTTTTAATGACAATCCCTAAGCGAGTCCAGTGCACCCGGTTAGGTGCTTGTCACTGATCTATTTGTGTTTGAATGCACGGGTATGATTGGAAAAGTGAAACCAAGAGTGGTTTTTTGTACATTGGGGTTATACAGTGACATTTTAAGAAAATTAGGCCTTTTCCAATCCATTTGGGTACATTTTGAAGCATAAGTCTCTTGACTAGTCCAGAATAGCCCGATTAGCCCTAGTTGCCCTTAATTCTAGGAATCCACTGCGCGGAGACCTTGGAGCCATAATAACTACAAAATATTTCATGTTTTGGAAAAGGGTATCTTAATACCAAATTATTTTTTGGGGTTATTTGGGAAATATTTGAAAGAAGTGGGAAAAACTAGTCAAATAAGACGAGTAGAGAATTAGGCCTAAAAGACAAGATTCCATAAGAGTTTGGAAATTTTTTGTAAAAGCATTGACACCCTTTCCTAATGGGATAAAATGAAGTCCAAGAAGGTTTCTAGGATGAATTAAAACCCCTGCAATCACTTTCTAAGGAAAGGAGTCAAAAAGACACTTGGAAGAATCCAAGAAAGAGCAAAAAAGAAGTGAAGGAAGACTTGTTGATAGTCACCCCTAGTGAATCACCATGGTTGCCATCTCTTAGAGAGGTATTGAAGAGGTCCTAAAATAGATAAGTAAGGACTTGGAATATCCTATAAGAAAGAATAGGGTCTTGGGGAAACTAGGAAAAATTAGGGTCCTAGTGAGTTTGTGCAAGAACACTAAGGGAGTCTCTATCAGATTGGTATCAGAGCCTACAAGATTAGTCTTGTGGTGAATGTTTCAACTTGTAGAGTCAGTAGGAGAGTCTACAATGGTAACCAATGTAGAACATACAAAATAGGTTTTTGAGAGATAGATTGGCCCAATTAGAGAAAAAATTGGATCAAGTGGAAGAGAAGACTGAGGAAGTCAAAGACAAAGTTGAAGGAAAGAGTAAAGAGATTTTCATTCATGATGAGGTCCCTGAACCAGACCATGTCCTCACAAAAGAACCCTTCTTGAAAGCATTGAAATCCTTAAGTGGAAAGGCATTGGAGGGAACCCCAATCTTTAGTGGTAAAATGGAACCAGAAGTAGTCCTAGACTGGATTGAAGGACTTGAAAACCATTTTGAATGTGATGGGATAATAGAAGCCCATAAAGTAAAAGTGGGAAAAGAAAGGCTTAGAGTTTTTGCACTCACTTGGTAAAATTTCATCTAAGTTGAGAGACAAAAGGAAAGAAACACATTGCCACTTGGAAATATATGGTAGCTAATTTCAGAGAGGCATATGTGCTAGAAGACTATGAAATTCAGTTACATAAGAAAAGACAAAGTTTTAGACAAAAAGAATTGGATGTTAACTCTTACACCGAGGAGTTTCAACTTTTGTGCATGAGGTCAAGAGTTGCAGAAGATGAAAGTGTGAAGGTATCTAGATATCTAAATGGATTAAGGTGGACTATACAAGATGAATTGGGTTTGCTAACCCCTACCACAGTTCAAAGATGCCACCAACTTGGAGTTAACGTGGAAGAAATGTTGAAAAGAAACAAGAATTAGGAAACACTAGAGGAAGAGGAAGAGGAAGAGATGACATAGGCCATAGAGGAGGATATAGTGGTAGGAGTTCAGAACCAAAGAATCAAGGAGAGACTAAATTAAGTGAATAGAAAGAGGGAAGCTCAAGTAGAGGAGGCTTCAGTAGATGAAGAGGCTCTAATATTTATTGGAGAAGAAGGAATACTAGCCAAGGAAGAGGTTCCTACTTTTCAACAATGAAGTGCTATCATTGAAAACAAAAGGGACATCCTCTCTATAGGTGTCCAGAGAAAGGTTCTACTTCCCAAGGGAGTGACAAGAGAGTCAATTTTGTTCAAGAAGAATCTAGTGGTAGTAACAAACACCCTAAGGTACCCTTAGAATCAAAAGAGGGAGATAATCTAATGATAAGGAGGAAATTGATTAAAGAACTAGTGAGAGAAGAACCGAGCCAGAGAAGAACTGAGCCAGAGAGGATCACTATTTAGAGTGAAGTGCAAAATTATGGGTAAGGTGTGTAAAATCATCATTGACTTAGGGTCAACTGACAATACTGTATTAGAGGAGGCAGTTAGCAAACTGAAAATGAAGAGGATTCCACATAGCAATCCATACAAGGTTACTTGGTTGAACAAGGGATAACATGTCCTTGTGAATGAATAAGCATGGGTGGACTTCTCTATTTGAAGGTACAAAGATAGGGTACTATGTGATGTACTACCAATGGATCCATGTCACCTCTTACTAGGAAGGCCATGGAAATTTGACAGGTAGGCCATGCATGATGGAGCCAAAAATGCATATTCTTTCAAGAAAGATGGTGTGAATTTCAAAATAAAGTCACTGCTAGAAGAAGGAGAAGTGAAGCCCATAGGCCCTAATGTTCTTTTGGTAAGTGAAAAAGAGTTCTTAGAAACTCTAGAAGAAGGAGAAGTAGTAGGATATGCATTGGTTTTGAATCCAAAGGAAGAAGATGCAGAAAAGACATCAAAGAAGACAAAGATTCCTATGGAAGTGCAAGAATTGCTAAAAGAGTATAAAGACATTGTAAGTAATGGGAAACTAGCTACACTACCCCCTAAGAGATCTATTATCTACCAAATAGACTTTAATCCAAGAGCCACCCTTCCTAATAAAGTTTCCTATAAGATGACCCCTCAACAAAATGAGGAGATTGCCAAGCAAATCTAAGAACTCCTAAATCAAGGCCTCATTAGAAAAAGTATATGCCCGTGTGTTTTTACCACTGTCCTAGCACCAAAAAAGGGGGGAACTTGGAGGTTATGCATTGATTCTAGAGTCATCAATAGAATCACCATTAGGTATAGATTTCCTATCCCAAGGATAGAAGACCTAATGAGGTGTTTAGGAGAGGCAAAGTACTTTACTAAGATTGACCTAAGGAGTGGTTAGTATCAAATTAGGGTCAAGGAGGGAGATGAATGGAAAAATACCTTCAAAACCACAATAACTTTGTATGAGTGGCTTTTAATTCCATTTGGGCTATCAAATGCCCTATCCACATTCATGAGGCTTATGAACAAAGTTCTAAAAGACTGCATTGGTAAGTTTATTATAGTATATTTGGATGATATTGTTGGCAAGTGATCAATTTTGTATGTTGTGATCCACTTTTTGGTTGTCATTTATGGTAACACATCTGGCATACTGATTGATTCATTTAAAGTTAAGTTTTGGTTACCCTGAAATTGGCTAAGTATAGAAGCATAAATACAGAGGTATTTTGGGTATCGAAGATCGAGATCGATGATTTAAGCCAAGAGAACTTAGAAGAAGATAGTATGGGGTATGTGTTACCTCCACCTAGGATCAATTTTGTTTTTGTTATGTTTACAGTGAGTTATAGAGATTTGAAGAGAGATAGACAATAACATAACAGTGATACAGAGCAACTGGACAAAAGCAATGATTCAGAGAGTATGACATGGACTCCTGGCAATCAGATTTGGATTATGATTGTTGTAAACCTATATTTTGATTATGCAAGAGTGCCGACTATGAATTTTATATTTACTTTATTATATGTATTTTTTATTGAGAGTCGACTATGTAATAATTGTATTTGAGAGCCGACTTGGTCAAGAAGAAATATATATATATGTATGATCTTTTGTTGAGAAAAATTATGTATGTAAGTATGTATGTGAACAAAGTTTTGGATGTGACATGCGAATGGTAGAGCAAAAGATGACATAGATCATTGAAGAACTATGACTGGAACTATCTAAGCATTAGTGATGCTTGTTTTGTTCATTACTAAGAACATTTTGTAACAAAATTATATTGTAAGAGTTGTATGCTCAGTTGGCCCCTAACATGGTGTTGTATACCTTTAACATGGTTGTTATTCCTCTAACAAGGAAATGTACTATGTAATATTCAGATCCTAACAGGGCTAGGTCTCCTAATAGGGACACTATACTTTAGTGCATGCTTGTGGGTACCATCCCCACCAGGGTTTTCCCTTGGCTAGGGTTTCTTCGACAACAAATAATGGTGTTATGAGTATTGTGTTATTTTTGTATGTTTTTTTCATTTCTGCAAGCTTATGAATTATTTATAATTGGTTGAAAAGTTTTAATAAGTAATGTAATACTGATTCACCCCCCTCTCAGTATTACCTAATCCTAAGAATTGGTATCAGACATTTTGACCCTTGGAGAGAAAGTCTAACAACTTAAGCGAGATCTGAATGGATTTAGATAGTTTGCAAGAAAATTCTTATGTTGCACTTGAAGACCTTGACAAAGCAAATGCAGAGAATGGAGAATTAAGATTCAATATGTGAAGAGTTGAGAAATTTATAAAGAAACTTAGAGACCAACTTGAACTTTCCAGAATTCAGAGACAAGATCTTGTGGTTCAGATAAAAGAAGATTAAAAAAAAGACAATTCAAATCAGATGAAGCAACTTGAAGAAGAAAATGAAACCTTGAAGCTTGAAAATGAAGTCATGACTAAAGATATTCAATTACAAAAGGATGCTAAGAAGAAGATTGAAGATGCTTTGAATAGTACAAATATTTTTATGGAACAAATGAAGATTGAGGCTGACAACTACAAGAACAAGTATCTAGAACTGGAGAAATACAATCAGACCATAAAAGGTGAACTTGTTGAGGCAAAGAAACACATTGAGAAACTTCACACTAGTAGTGACTTGATCGATGAATAAAGAGACAGACATAAACCTAAAGGTGACATGACTGGTGTTGGATTCAATGAAGATGAATGTTTGAAGAAATAAGAAGTGAAATATGATGCAAAGTTTGATGCTGAAAAACCTACTATCGAAGAACCTAGAGAGAAGATAACACCCTTCAATGGTAGATGCTTTAGTTGTAACAAGTTTGGACACATGAAAAGAGATTGCAGAGGTAATGCCCCTTTTAAAACCTTTTCTATTTATTTTTTTTAATTGTAATGGATATGGGCACAAGAAAGTAGAATGCAGGAAACCTAATCAATCTAGATATAGACAAGACAATGGAAGAGAACCTATAGTGAAAACTACATGCTACATGCTACAAGTGTAATAATCTTGGAAACATTGCAAAGTATTGTAAGTTGCAAGTAAATTAGGAAAGAATACCTCCTATATGTTACAAATTCAATAATACAGGCCATATAGAAAATTTTTGCATGTATAATCGAGTAAACAATAGAAGAGTACCACCTCCTATTAATACATAGAAGAATGGAAATGATATTGGTAAGAGTGTTGAAAATTTAAAGAGTGATTTTGAGAGTTTTTCTAAGAAAGAAGGGGATAAAAAAAGTGGTAAGATATGGAAGATCAAAGAGACAAGTGAGACATTGGTTCAGGGAGAGACAGTAGATTCTACTGGACCTTCGCCTGATGGTAACAAAATAGAATCGACCGAGTTGGTTGATCATAGCCTTAGGGGGAGCATTGGATGAAGATATCAGAATATATGCCACCCTTTATTTTGTGGATTGAGCTCTAGCGAGCTTAGGTATGATTGTGGCTGACATCATGGAGTATATATTTAAGAGTACAACAATGGATGATTCTTATTGCGTGATGATGAGATTTACAACCAACTAGACAATATTGGGTAAAGTGAACTTTTAATGAATTAACATTGTATAAAATACCATATGATTACCTATTTCCTTACCATTTGATGAAGAGTGACCTAAGAATATCAGAGAGTAGAGAGATTCAATCCATCCTACAGTTTCCATGCGTGATCGATTGAATCGAATACTCAGAATTCAGCATGTAAAAGGTATTTACATCATCTAGCTATGGATGCACCTTTTATCTATGATTTTTTAGATTGACCTAGACATAGATTAAATAAAAATCATTTCAATTCTTGTGAAGAAGATCCTAAAGGAGCATTTTCTTAGAAACCATACAGATTTTTGCACGTAGAAGACATTAGGGCATACATTCATTGTAAGTATGACATACTGAGAATTGATGAAATTTCTACTGAAATGGAGTATATGACTGACAAATTCATTATGAGAGATGAATAAAAGAATGTTGATCAATTGAGCATTATGAAAATTATGGACTTGTATGAATTAGATGAAGAAGAATGGTTTAAAATATTGCTGAGCAGAGTACATGATCAATTCATTTGTATAGGCGAGAAACCTGTGAAGATTTACAATGAATTTATTCATGAGATTAATAGTTTGGATAACACTGGAATCATTCATGTAGCAGAGAAACATGTGAAGAAGCAAGTTGAAACCCTAACACATTCAAAATGGGATAGGCGATCTATGACAGTAAGTGACATTGTGCAACAGTATGTAAAGTTGATTGCTATGATACTTGGTTACAAATTCTACTATAGTAGTAGACCTAATTCAGTATCTACAATATTTATCATGATGGCTTACAGAATGGTAAAAGAAAACACTAAATAAAATCCATGCAAAGTGTTAGCACAATAATTTCTAGAGAATGTGAAATTGATAAAGAAAGACAGATTAAAGGCCTTCAGGTTTTGTTCACTATTGATGCATATGTACATACACATTAAACACAAATTCTCAGGTATACACCCTATTGGTTGGAATAAAGGGATACCTATTGGTATACATATTTCACAGATTTATAGAAGACAAAACAACACATGGGTTGATGATGATTTTTTTGGTATGATTAAAATTCTTCAGAGGGAGATGAAGGGAAGATACAAAGATACATGAAGACTTAGTTGATAAGTACAAATATACAATCTATTTCATGGTTGAAACTGACTGTGTATGCTTTGAGGCAGTTATACAAAGGAAGAAATGGTTCTATCCTATGGGATATGTGGTAAGTTCTGAGATATTAACTATGAAAATTAAACATGTCCTTGTATCTAAGATAGATACATCCAAGGAGAGATGTTGATATTATAAGGAAGAATCAACTAAGGTAAGAGAGGAATAGACTAAAGGCTTGAGGAAAATAAAAGTAGACAACATTGTGCATGAATGTGGTATTAAGGCAGGATTCACAGAGGAAGAGTTGAAGGAAGTTAAGAAGAAGCTAGCACAACAAAATTCTAGATTGGAAAGCTCTTCTACTACAAATATTACACCTCCTAAAGTAGTAATGGTATATAGTCCACCTCCTCCACCATAGCAGACCTCGCAGGAAGAAAATAATATCCCTAGAGTGAGTACCAAATCTAGTAGACAGATTTCACCACCTAAGGAACCAAGCACTGTGAGAGAAGAGAAGAAAACTGAAAGTGAGAAACACATATAGAGACTTGACTTAAAGATGATTGAGAAGAGAGCCATTGAACAATGGAAGTTAGTTTCTATTAACAAATACTATAATAGGTATGAATAAAATGATAAACTTTGGATTGAGGATGTTGTAGTTAATAATTTACTTGTTTTCAAAAAGAATCTATTGGAGATAGAGGGCAGTATACCTGAAGAATTATATGGTATATTGGAGACTAGAAAACAGTTAGCACAAATTGAGGATGAAACTATCATAAATAAAGAAATTTATAATATCTTGCTTGTAGTTTCTATGCAAGAAAGAGAGATAATATTTAAGGAATTGAAACCTTTATTGAGAACTAAGACTAGGATTGTAAATATTATGGCAAGAAAGTATGATGAAGTTACATAAGAAACTTAGAAAGCACTAGATCATATCTTAATGAATGCTATTCCTGAGAAGACTCTACTTCATACAACTACTATGCCCACACACTTGGGAATGGGAGAGAGTTCGAAGATAGTTGAGCCAAGTATTGAGAAGAGAAAAGTTGACATGTAACCAGATTTCTATGTCTCTAGTGTGTCTGTGGCTCTTGAAACTTCACATGATGACAAGGATCCATTTGAAGATAATAATAACAATAAAATAACTAAGGAACTAAAAGAACAAAAAGAATTGGAGAAGAAAGAAGAAACAAAAAATGAGGAAATCAAGACATAAATTGACACATCATTTACCCTATTGATGGCAAGTAAAGATAAATCTATTGATATCGATGTTGATTGTATGGATGACGATGAGTTGGTAAAATTAGATTTTACTCCACTCACTAAAGAAAAGGAGAGATCTGATAAGAAGAGTGAAAAGAAGACCAAGGTGATGTCTAGGTAAATTGATATTGCGAACAAATTGCTCCCAGCACCTATTTTTTTTCAGAACAGAGATGATGTAGAAAACATGAATTTGGCACTTGATGCATTTGATGGACACTATTAGAATCGAATGAAGATTGCAGAAGGAAAAGAAAAAAATAACTATTCATCAAAGAAGCTACTTGAATTTTTCCATTCCATCTCATGGGACTTGGACATTCTGAGAACCAGTACTACAAATGCAAAGAGTTGTATTGCACATGGCAGGAAACTATTCATCTATTACACGAACCCTATCAGACATATTCATAATGTTGAAGACATTATTGCCAAGGATAGGGAAACTTTGAATAGTATGATGGACAGTTGTGAAACCTCTTCACAATTTGTAACAGAATTGGACAAGGAAGTAACATGAATTTTTTCCAAACTCAATGTATTGGATATTGAGAAAGGGAGAGTTTTGATAAGATTTGGGTTGCTGAAGAGTTTAATCACTCCTAAGCTATCAATTATTAAAGAACATTTATCAGACATGGAGAAAAATGTAGAATCATTGGCTAACTCTATGCGTGCAAAGTTGAAAGAAGCAGAGACTGCATCATTTGTATTGAATAGACTAATTCATGTTAGTCAACTATTGCTTTCATGGATTGCAGAAGTGAAGATATTGGAAGATTCCTTTCAAGATATTCTAAGATTGGTAAGCAAGCCCCAATAATTTTATTACTTTTTATGCACCTTTTTCATGGTTGTTAAAGGGGGAGAAGAGAAGAAAAATTAATAGGAGAAGAGAGAAGAGAAAAATGAATAAGACAAGAAGAGGAAAAGAATAATGTATAAGGAAAGACAGTTTTGTTTTGTTGGAACACTTAGTCATTTTTTTGTTAAGTATTTCCATCAATACCAAAGGGAGAGATTGTTGGCAAGTGATCAATTTTATATGTTTTGATCCACTTTTTGGTTTTCATTTATGGCAACACATTTGGCATACTGATCGATTCATCTAAATTTAAGTTATGGTGACCCTGAAATTGGCTAAGTACAGAAGCAGAAATACAGAGGTATTTTGGGTATCAAAAATTGAGATGAATGAGTTAAGGCAAGAGAAATTAGAAGAAGATAGTATGGGGTATGTGTGACCTCCACCTAAGATCTATTTTGTTCTGGTTATGTTTACAATGAGTTATAGATATTTGAAGACAGACAGATAGCAATAGAACAGTGATACAGAGCAGCTGGATAGAAGCAATGATTCAGAGAGTATGACGTGGAATCCTGGCAATCAGAGTTAGATTATGATTTTTGATAACCTATATTTTGATTATGCAAGAGTGCCAACTATGAATTTGAGATTTAATTTATTAATTGTATTTTGTATTGAGATCCGACTATGTAATAATTGTATTTGAGAGATGACTTAGTAAAGAAGAAAGATATATATGTATGATCTTTTGTTGAGAAAAAGTATGTATGTGAACAAAGTTTTATATGTGGCATGTGAATGGAAGAGCATAAGATGACAAAGATCATTGAAGAAATATGAATAGAACTATCTAAGCATTAGTGATGCTTTTTTTGTTCATTACTGATAATATTTTGTAATAGCACTATATTGTAAGAGTTGTATGCTCAGTTGGCCCCTAACAGGGTGTTGTATACCTTTAACAGGGTTGTTATTCCTCTAACAAGGAAATATACAATGTAATATTCAGCTCCTAACAAGGCTAGGTCTCCTAATAGGGACACTATACTTTAGTGCATGCTTGTGGGTACCATCCCCACTGGGGTTTTCCCTTGGCCAAGGTTTCCTTGACAAAAATAATGGTTTTATGAGTACTGTGTTATTTTCTTATGTTCTTTTCATTTCTGCAAGCTTATGTATTATTTATAATTGGTTGAAAATTTTTAATAAGTTTTGTAATACTGAATCACCCCCCTCTTAGTATTACCTAACCGTAACAAATATATTAATCTTTAGTAAGACTAAAGAAGAACATTTAAGGCATTTGCAAATTGTGTTTAAGAAACTGAATGAAGAAAAGCTAATGATAAATCTGGATAAGTGTGAGTTCTTGAAGAAGGAAATAGTATATCTTGGTTTTGTGTTGTCTCAAGGGAATATTAAGATGGATCCAAGTAAGGTAGAAGCCATCATCAAGTGGCCTACTCCCAAAATTGCAACAGAAGTGAGAAGTTTTCATGGCTTAGCTCAATACTATAGGAAATTCATCAAGAAATTTAGTGTTATCTGTGCTCCCATGTTAGATACCATAAAAGGGGGAGTGAGAATAAAGTTTGTTTGGAATGAAAAAGCTAACTAGGGATTTGAATTGTTAAATAAAATGATATCCACTCAACCTATCTTAACCCTCCCAAGTTTTGAGAGATTCTTCATTGCTGATTATGATGATATCAATGTTTCTATACAGGTTGTCTTGAGACAAGAAGGGAGGCCAGTGGATTTTCATAGTGAGAAGCTCAGTTTTGAAAATAGGAAGTACTCTTCCTATGAATTAGAGATGTATGCTCTAGTCCAAGCATTAAGGAAATGGAGGCATTATTTGATTCGTAATGAATTTTTGGTGTATTTAGACAACCATGCTCTTAGCTTTTTGAACTCCCAAGACAAGCTTGGTCACAAACACATGAAATGGCTGGAATACTTCTAGGCTTACACCTTCAACATCAAGCATAAGAAGGGACTACAGAACAAAGTAGTTGATGAACTAAGTAGGTGACTTCTGACAATACAAGAAGTGCAATTGTCGATCATAGGCATTGAAAGTTTTAAAGACTTGTATGCAAAGGATGAAGACTTTGCAGAGATATACAAGGTATGTAAGGAAGATAGGAATCATTTCCATGGTGATTTTTCTGACTATACAATGCAAAGTGAATTTTTTTTCAAGGGTAGCTAGTTGTGTGTCCCTAGGGGATCAATTAGGGAAAATTTAATTCAATAAAAGCATAATGGGGCACTTAGTAGTCACTATGGAGTCAATAAGACTCAAGAGGTAGTGCAGAGGTTTTATTTTTGGCCAAGAATGAGTCTGGACATTAGAAAGTATCTGGAGTATTGTGTAGTGTGCCAAAAAGCCAAGGGCACATCCTCCAATGTAGACCTTTACCAACCTATCCCCATTCCAAGTAGACCATGGGAATGCTTGAGGATGGACTTTGTAGTAGGATTGCCAAGGAAAAAAACAAGGATTTGATAGTATATATGTCATAGTAGACAAATTCAGAAAAATGACACATTTTGTCCCTTGTAAGATTGTTTATGATACTTGTCGGATTGCACATCTATTCTTTAAGGAGGTGGTGAGAATCCATGGGTTACCCTTGAGTATAGTTTCAGACAGAAATAGGTGGAATACTTCTAGGCTTACACCTTCAACATCAAGCATAAGAAGGGACTGCAGAACAAAGTAGTTGATGATGTAAGTAGGAGACTTCTGACAATACAAGAAGTGCAATTGTCGAGCATAGGCATTGAAATTTTTAAAGACTTGAATGCAGAGGATGAAGACTTTGCAGAGATATACAAGGTATGTAAGGAACATAGGAATCATTTCGATGGTGATTTTTCTGACTATACAATGCAAAGTGACTTTTTGTTTAAGGGTAGTTAGTTGTGTGTCCCTAGGGGATCAATTAGGGAAAATTTAATTCAAGAAAAGCATAATGGGGCACTTAGTAGTCACTATGGAGTCAATAAGACTCAAGAGTTAGTGCAGAGGTTTTATTTGTGGCCAAGAATGAGTCTGGACATTACAAAGTATCTGGAGTGTTGTGTAGTGTGCCAAAAAGCCAAGGGCACATCCTCCAATGTAGGCCTTTACCAACCTATCCCCATTCCAAGTAGGCCATGGGAATGCGTGAGGATGGACTTTATAATAGGATTGCCAAGGAAAAAAACAAGATTTGATAGTATATATGTCATAGTAGATAGATTCAGCAAAATGGCACATTTTGTCCCTTGTAAGATTGTTCATGATGCTTGTCAGATTGCACATCTATTCTTCAAGGAGGTGGTGAGAATCCATGGGTTACCCTTGAGTATAGTTTCAGACAGATACTCCAGATTGATGAGTCACTTTTGGAAGACACTGTGGAAAAAATTTGGAACCAACCTATCCTTTGGGTCTTCTTATCACCCTCAAAAAGATGGTCAAACTGAGGTAGTGAATAGGATTCTAGGTAACCTACTAAGGTGTCTCACTAAATAATATGGTCAAGCTTGGGACCAAATTTTTGGGTAGGCAGAATATGCTTATAATGACACGGTCAATAGGAGAACTAGAAGGATTCCATTTGAGGTATTTTATGGGTTGCATCCTAGAGGGATATTTGAACTCAGAGAGTTAAAGGATGGAGCCAAAGGGAGTGGCTATGTAGAAGAATTTTCACACACCATGAAAGAAGTACATGAATATGTGAGAAAGACATTGACAGATAACAGTGCAAAGATAAAGGAGAAGGTGGATGAAAGAAAGAAAGATATACAATTCTAGGTAGGTGATCTTGTAATGGTCCATTTGAACAAGGAAAGGTTTCAAAAGGGAGTGCCAAACAAGCTATAGATGAGGAGATTAGGACCTTGCACTATTCTGGCCAAATATGGTAATAATCCTTACAAATTTGAACTTCCTGAAGATATTGGATTGACTTTGCTCTTCAATTTTGCAAATCTGGTCCTTAACAAAGTTCCTACTCCTAATTCTGGTTAGATTCTTACTAAAGTCATCCAAGAAGTGGAGGACCTACAATTGCCCCCCACACCATCCAAGAAACCAGAAAAGATACTTGATTCAAGGGTCTACAAGAAGACTAGACAAAATACTTAAAATGAGAATCTAATTAAGTGGCATGGCCAAGGAGATGAAGAGGATAATTGGATTAAATAAATAGAGTTCAAGAAGTTGTGGATAGACTCCAACTTTCTCAATCCAACAGTGGGTTGAAATATTTTTTTTGGGAGAATGGTGCAGGAGTGCCTAGGTTATCCCCTAGTTCTAAGTTTTTGGTTGTGGCTTGTACTAATCCTAGCCAGGATAGGAGTGTTTGTTTAGGTCTTAGGAGGTTTTGTGAGTTAGTTTCTAGATGGATTAGACTAGGATCAATCCATTCTAGTTATTTTTTCTTATGTTAGTGTTTAGCTCTTTTGTTAGCCTAAAGTGGGATTTTTGGTCAAAAAGCCTAGAAGGCTTAGGAAAGCTTTTATTTGAGCCTAAAATGGACTCTGTGGTGTTTGTAAATCATTTCATATAGGTCTGAGGTAAAAAAAATAAGAATCAATATTGAAAAAGTTGTCAAAATGTTGTCATGACAACATTTGCAACTTTGCAAAGTTGCATGACAACATTGTCAAGAATTGATTCCATTCGATGTTTGGGGGTTGGTATTTATTGAAACCACCTAAAAACATGTGGAAATAATATTAAACCCTGAGGAGGCCCATTTCTTGAGGTTGGATGATTTGGAAAAGTAATTCAAGTTTTAAGAAGTTGCTATGTTTAATGTTTTGTGTGCACTATTGCTTACTTTTGCTTGCTAGAGTTCTTTAATGGATTGAATCACTCAATCTTGAATAGAGAATTATTAAATTGTGTATTCTCATTGATGTTTAAAAAAATGTAGTGATGTTACACAAATGTCTATACCTAAAATAAGCACACTCAGTATATGCCAAGTTCTCTCAGGCATTGAAGAAGACCAAAGTGATTTTTAGTTCTACCCGAGCTCACTCAGGCATGACGGTAATGATCGGGCATTGAAGGATTACAATGTTAACCGAGTTATGTACTTAGTGTTATCTGACCAAAAATATTTTAGATTTTATGTTTAATTGGTTATATGCAGCTGATAGACTTAAGTTTTATTATTTATTTGGAAGGTTATTCAAGCTGACTTGACAAAGCCTATCATATATATACAAGTTCAAGTTTGGATTGAATGTGTGGAAGTGTAAGTGGAAGTAATAAGTAGGAATATATGATAGAGTTTTGATATGAAGAGTGAAGGTGAAATCAGATGGGATTCTGATTAAGGATAGAACATACAGAGCTGCAATAGAATATTTGATCAATAAGGATCTAGTTTAAAACTAGAGCAGAGATCTGAATCAGTAAAGATGGTTGCTTTGACAAACAAGTCAATCCATTGTTACTCTCTAACAATTATAGTAGTGATCCAAAATCTCTTTACATAATAGACTTAACAGTCTTGCATAAATCATCTCACAATGTGATATTTCTACACTGAAGTGTTTGAAGACCTCTAACAAGGCCACTCCTTTCAGGGTGATTAAATCATCTAACAGGGTTACACCTAACAATGTGTATTGTAACCTTTAACAAGGTTGGCTCCTAACAAGGCTCAATTTAGAAGAGTGAAAAGCAGTAACTAGTTGCAATTGGTGGTTTTCCCAAATTGGGTTTCCATGTTAAATCTTGGTGTCATCTGTGTACATGTTATTTGCTTTATGATTTGTGTTTCTGCACTTAATCACTAAAGGATAACCATAGTTAATATCTTAAGTTTTCTTTGTTAATGGAGTAACAACATAATATCTTTGTTGACAGAGTAATAGTGATAAGTTTGATTAAGACATCTAAGGGACTTGGATTTGTTTTTGTGGTAACTAATTCACCCCTCCCCTCTTAGTTACTCAATCCATTTCAAACAATTGGTATCAGAGCATTTGGTGATTTTAGGGAAGGTTTCAAAGCCTAAGCTAAAGATCATAGATGTCTTACAGAAGGGAGATCCCCAAGCTTAACATAGACAACTTCACTGCATGGAAATATTTGATGAGGCTACATCTATCTACTATTGGAGATAGTGGTTTATAATTCTTGGATCACAAGTATGTGGAACCACTGAGACCTATGTTGGTGGATCAGATGGTGGACATGAAGAATCATAACATAATGATGATTGATATAGCTTCTTCACTCAGCTATTCCAAATTGATGAAGTCAAGGACTGCCCTACTGCATATTATATGTGGAAGAAAATACATGATATACATGGAGGAGATGACAATGTAAAGAGAGCCAAAACAAAAAGTCTCAGAGGTCAGTTTGATCAGATGAAAATGAAAGAAGGAGAACACAATACAAAATATAGAGAAAGAATGAAGAAAAGTGTCAGTGCCATCAGAATTGTCGATGGAAAAATTGAAGACAAAGCAGTGGTTAGTAAGGTATTGAGAAATTTACTTCCTATCTATGCAATTTGAGTTTCATCTATTCAAGAGATGAGGTGCAGTAATGATATAACTCTAGATGCATTGGTTGGAAGGCTTACATATTTTGAGTTGGACAATTTTGACAATTGTTCTCCTAATCCTAGTAATCTTGAGTCTATAATTAAAGCTAAATTAAACCTTGGTAAGATGGATAGAAACTCAAAAGGATAACAGATTGATAGTGATAGTGATGATGATTCTAATGATGAAGATGTTAGAGTAATTATCTATCTACACTTATTAATTAGATCAGTTTGATTTAATTAATTAAGTTATTTATTACTCTAGTTTACTTAAGCTATCTCTTAGGTGCATTATAATTAATATTTATATTAATTATTAATGTGCAACCTAGCTTTTCTTGTTTTAGGGTTTCATTCACCTTTATAGGTTGAACTTTGTAGTTTCTTTTTCATTAATTCAGATTATAATTTCGCTCTCACCTTTTGAGCAACTTCTGAGTTCTTCTCCTTCTCTCTCTCTGCTTCTCTTCTGTGACAGGTTCTTGCATGCAAGTGTTCTTTGGGTTTATGTGAATTTGTCTCTCAAATCCTACATGGTATCAGAGCTTTCCTATTACTACCTGGTCTGAGGGTTCTTGAAGCCATGATTCACAGATGAAAGCCACAGCTTCTCTGAGTTTTTTCTTTCATTTTGGAGGAGGCGCTATTTTATGGTGTACTTTGAGCCAAAATGGACTCAACCATTGCGCTTAGAAGGCTTGAGAGAGTCAAAAAAACATATAAAGTTTGTTATTTTTGGCCATAGTGACCCTTGAGAAACATTTTCTCTCTCCTAGGCCATACGGCACGCAAATCAAGAAAAAAAAATTAAAAAATCTCAAAAAATGCCCATTTTAGGGCTTTTTTGGGCATTGTCAGCCGAACCACCAGTGCTCCACCGCCGCGCCACCCTGGTGCCACTGCAGCTCGGCCCCCACCGGTGCGCCACTAGCAGGCCGCCCAGCAGCCACCGCCAGCATAGTGCCATCCGGCCACCACCCTGCCGCCACCCGGTCACCACCTCCACTGGCCAATGCCGCCCTCTCACCACCCATCGACCACTGCATAGGTGACATCAGCAATCTGGTGCTGACATCATTTTCCTGGCGACCTCAATTTTTTTCTGTCGACCAGAAAAAAAATTCGGCAGACTGTCATCTTACGACCATACGACCGTGAAATTTTTTGCCGCAGACGGGCGATGGTCGTTTGACTCTCAAATTTTTCTCGTCTCTATGTTTTTCTAGAGAGCTCTTTCTTGGAGGTGTAGTTGGTTTTTCGACCATAACTTGTGCATACGGTGTCGATTTTGGAAAATGAAATATCGTTGAAAAGGTGTTTTTGAGCTGGACACAATGGTGCTGGTCTTGATTGCAATCTCTCAATTTTGGCATCAAATTAGCAACTTCCTTTTCCTCCATCTCTGCATCTGGTTACAGGTTTTCTTTTCATTATTTGTGCTTTCTATAGTTTTCTTTTGTTGTACGGGAGGATAGAATTATAAATTGTGGGGGGCGCATTTGTTTTCTGTACTTTAATTCAGAAATGACCCTTCTACTTCCATCTACTTCTTCTCTCAATGTCAGACCCCTCTGTGACCCGACTGACACCACACAATTATCACACCTGGAAAGCACACATGACCAGGCTACTCATGTCATGTGGCTTATGGTCATGTCTGGATGAGCACCAACCTGTTCTACAGCGTCTGTTTGAGGTCCTTCAGCACAGAAAGAAAATGGATGAAGCCATGGGTTTGATTGCACTACACATTTCAGACAACCTCCTGTTTCATCTGGATGGTTTGACCACTCCTTGCATATATTGGGGAAAGTTTGCAGATATTTTTGTCACAATGAATGCTTTCAGGGTACTTCAGCTTGATGCAGAGCTGACATCCTTGTCTCCTGATATTTTTTCCACCATTGAGGACTTCTTGATGAAATTCAATGCTCTTTGATCACTTTTACAGGGATGTGGGAAGACCAAATCAGATGATGAGTGTATCTTTTTGATACTCTCAAAGCTTCATGGAGAGTTCCAGATTTTCTCCTCCACTTTCTATTCCACTATGGATGCCTTGGGTCCTAGGCACAATATGCCTTCATTTGTGACCTTTTGTGATTGGTTGACTCAAGAGCAGTCAAAGATTCAACAGTTGAATGATGCTTCAGGTTCTATGAGCCATGTCTTGGTTGCTCACACATCTCCACAGAAACTAGATCAGAAACAAGTATCATCATCCACAAAATCTTGGAAGGATTCTCTTTCTCCGCATTCCTCTGGCCCACCTCCTTCACCTAAGGGGAAATCGAAGATAGAAAAACCCAAGTTTAATTATTGCAATAAGTTCAATCATGATGAGTCTCAGTGCTTTCAGAAGAAAGTCGATGGATATGCCCAATAGATTATTGATTTGACAGCTCTTCTACATAAGAGCAACATTGATATTCCTTCTTCCTCTTCTCACTAGTCTTCTTCATCATCATCTTAGGCAGATGAGTCAGACAATGGAAAGGGTCATGCCTTATGTGCATCTTCTATAGCTCCCTCTTCCAGGTGGTTGCTGGATTCTAGTGCTTCACATCATATGACATCTTCTCAAAGTTCCTTCTCATCTTTTGCGGCCTCTCCTACCCCACACATCTTGATAGGGAATGACATTGTTATGCCTGTGTGTGGTCAGGGTTCTATTAACATTGATGGTGGTGCATTCCATTATGTACTATGTGTTCCATCCTTGTCATCGAACCTTCTCTCCATTTATCAAATTACTCACAGTGGGATAGAGAAGACAGTTGAGTTCACTGCAGATTTCATACACATCCGTGATAGTGCGACTAGCCACATTGTTGCTACAGGGATAGTTGATCATGCCACCCGCCTGTACTGCTTCTCCCATTTTGGTCCACCATCTCCTATGTCAGAGAATATCTCTCCTACTTCATGAGTGCCTAGTGAGAAGAAGTCGGGTCACCTGAACTTCTGTGTTTCTCCTTAGATCAGTGTTGTGGCTTCTCCACCTCCTCCTCCTATTGTGCCTGCCTTTGTTCAGCATGATTCTTCTTCAGCATTCCTTGTTATGGTCACTCCCTGCATCGAACCTTCCCCTCCAGTTGTTGAGGGCATATCTAAGGACATTCATCTCCTCCCAGCTAACAGATTTAGCCCATCTATTGGCCCACCTTCATTGGGGATTCCATTCCAGGAGTCTCATTCATTCTCCTTTGAGCACCAGCTCGGTCTTCTAGTTTCACCTCTCATTCAGGGGTTTCCTTGTTACTTTGTACCTCTATTTCTTCCACATTTGAGTTCCATTGGTTTGATCATTCCTATAGGGGTTCCATCATTCTAGGGGGGCTTTGGTGTCTCATCCCTCTCTCATGGGGGGTTTGATTGTACTTATGATTTTGAGAGAGTCTCTTGAGCCATTCTTTTCTGCATTTTCTTCTATCTCTTCTTGGAGTAGGGTTTTTCCCAT